>PVKC010011057.1:0-25071 GCA_004027635.1 Crocidura indochinensis
TTTTTTTTTTTTGCTTTGTTTTTTGGGCCACACCCGGTGACGCTCAGGGGTTACTCCTGGCTCTTTGCTCAGAAGTCGCTCCTGGCAGGCACGGGGACCATATGGGGAACCTGGGGATCGAACTGCGGTCTGTCCTAGGTTAGCGCAGGCAAGGCAGGCACCTTACCTGCAGCGCCACCGCCCGGCCCCTACATTAGCAATTTTTACAAATTCTGTCTTTATGTGAATGACTATCTTTAAAAGTAACAATTGTATTTATTTTTATTTTTCTAATAATGAACATTTTTCTTAGATTGTAATTTTTTTCCTTTACATGCAGTGTTCTCTTGCATTTATATAATAAAAAAGATTTAACTGTCATAAACATTAGAGTTGATGCCATTTGTGAAATACTGCCGTGTGTGTGAACTTTAGTTTATGACCAAACGTCAAGAAAAACATTCTTAGGTTTATGGATCAAAGTACCTAAATCCAGCTACCTCCCTTCCTTTTTCTTTCTTCTTTTCTATTTTAAATTAAATTTTTGTTGATACCATGATTTACAAAGTTATGTAGATCTGAGTTTTAGGCATATTATATTTCATACCAGTCTCACCCCCAGTGCCAACTTCCTTCTACCAATGCCTCTCTCACACTCTCATACTCTCTCACCTCCCAGAGTTCCTCATCCAGAGGTACTTTTTTAAGTTTGACTGTCGTTTGGATCTCTTGCTTTGAGTGTTGACTCCTCAGATAGGAGTGATTTTGTGATTCTGTGTTACTACTTTTTGCTTTAAGTGTAAGATCAAAAGATGAGTGAATTTTTTAATGTTTTCTGCAGGGAAGAGATTTCCACATTAAAATCTTGTTGCCTGAAGATTTACAACTAAAAAATGCAAGGTGATGTGATATTTTATTTTATATTTGCATCTTAATTGTTACAGTAAATAAATTTGGTATATAATAATTTCATTAATTTTGTTGTTACTTAAAATATTTATTAGTCAGCCAGAAACATTTTTGTTTTCCCAACCAGTTTGCTATTTGTAACTTAATTTTCCTGATGCTGAATTGTTTTTGTTCAAATGTAATACTTTTTTTGTAATGCTTTTTAATTTGAAGAATTAAACAATAATAGTGCAAGAATACTAATAAGTACAAGACATAAAATACAACAGATTTAGAAGATTAAATTCCAAATTTTTGCGTTATTTTTTTAATTTAGTTTGTGGAAATAGTAATAACATGTTTCTTTGACAACCTGTCAAGAAATGCTATAAAATAAGACTGGAATGAGATAGTAACTAAAAACTCATTTTATTGGTAGAATGATTGTTTATAGAGACATTTAAGAGTGGAGTTAAACAGAATTTTGTAACTGACTTGAAAGTAGAAATGAGGGGAAAGAAGAATGTGGAAGATGATTTCCAAGTTCCTGGTTTAGATCACTAAGCTAGAGTTGAGTTCAGGGATCTGAATGGAGAAATAGAAGAGAAATTTCTTTAAGACAATAGATATGAAATATTAAGAGCTATCTTGTAGATAGAAGTGTGTTAGTGGGGCTGGAGCAATAGCACAGCGGTAAGGCATATTTGCCTTGCACATGGCCAACACAGGATGGACCCTGGTTTGAATCCCAGCATCCCATATGGTCACCTGAGCCTGCCAGGAGTGACTTCTGAACACAGAGCTTGGAGTAACCTCTGAGCACCGCTGGGTGTGACCCAAAAATCAGAACAACAACAAAAAAAATGTTTGTTAGTGTGGAGATTGAGTACGAAACAGTAAGGAGGAGATGTTTGGGGAAGTTACAACAGGCATGAGATCTATGGCTAAGTGTATTGTAAATTTGCAAATACCTACTTATGTAGAATGAAAACAGACAAAAATTGAAGGCATCTTAACAATTAAAGGGCAGATTAATAAAGAGGAACTTGGAAAATGTCTAGGGAGTAACCAGAGAACGAAGAGGAAAATTGGACAGGAGTGTCTTTAATACCAAATGAGAAAGGCTTATTAAGCAGGGAATGGTTAATAATAGTGTTAAAGGAATCAGGTTTATGAATAGCCTGATACCGGAAGGCCTGATTGTATTAGGTTTTGGAATGGGTGAGTGGGTAGAAAGGAAATGTAAACAATATGAATTACTATGAAGAAAAGGAGAAATAGAAAAGAGTGTATATTAAAAAAGAGTATAATTTTTAAGATGAAATTTTCTTGAAGTTAATGTATTACAGGAAAAGAAAGCAGAAATAAGTAAAGGATAACAGGCACAAGAGATTGGAAAGCAGATTTGATATGGGCTTTCTCATAGGAAATTGTATTAACTTCTGTTACTAAGAGGAGGAAGATAAGAGAGGGAAGAGAGGTTATACTACACCCAGCAAGGAGGGAGTAATGATGATCTGAAAAGATGTTTGATTGGGAAAATTCAAAGATGTTTCATACTTTTAGTGATATGAAAGTAATTTCTAGAAAGTTTACTTACCTGGCAGCATAGAGAGAAAAAATGAAATGATCCAATTTAATGGTCTTCAAATTTTAAAGAATGGGCCAGTTTACTGTCCCTCAGACCATTGGAGGGCCGGCCTATCGTAAAAACTAAACTATGAACAAATTCCTATGCATACTGCATATCTTATTTTGAAGTGAAGAAATCAAACAGGAACAAATACAATATGTGGCCTGCAGGTCATAGTTTGAGGACCACTGATTGATGAGCATGAATATTTAACTATCTATATATTATTTAACTATTTATATAATTAAAAGTACTTTTAATTTATATTAATCTGGAAATTGAATATTACAAGCATGTATCTTCCTTCTTCAATACAAATTCATTCTTGTGTTAAAGCAATCCTGATTTTTATTTAGATTATTGAGTAGAGTCTAGTTAACTAGTAAACTTTGTTTTTGCCTCTGTTAAAATTAAGAAAGATGAACTACTTCAATGTCTTTTTGATTGTTGTTACTTACATTTTGAAATAAAATTAGTACCAACTGTTCAGAGACAAGACTTTCAACACTATCAGTGGTATAACTTTATTGACTTGTCAGAATTATATTTATTTCATTCTTTGCTATGTGCATGCTGTTAGCATTTAAATGTCATTTCCTTTTAATTCTGACAATGAATTTTGTTCCGTTAAAATTTCAGATTACTATGCAGTTGGCAGCTGAGAACAATACTTAGTGGATATCATCAAATAATACAACAGGTAAGATTTTCTTTGCAGAATGCTACAATAAATTGGCTTAATAGATGCTGAAATTTGTAGGTTTCATTCTGTCTCCTAAATCACTTAAAAAGCCATACCTTAAATAAAATGTTTCCTAATTACAGTTTTTCTGTAGTTCTCCAGTCTGCATTTTTGTTCAGATTTGATTTGTATGCTGGAAACTTGAGAGTCTTCAAATACGTTCATTTTACCCATAAATACCACTTTTGAGTGATGTTTATGCTGAATTATGTTTGTGCTGATACTGTAAGCCACCTTTGTTTTAGGACACATTTAGGAATTGCAGGGTGTTTTTGCAAAATGGGATTGTAAACCTTTTAGAACAACAAAAGATTAGAAGTGAAAATCATTTAGGATCTATGCATACATGAGAGTAGATAAAAAAAAGTAGATAAAAAGAGTAAATAAAAAAGATAGAGGAAGATATTTCATTTTTATTTTTGATTATACAAGTAGAAGTTTATATCTTTGACCACCTTTATCACTTTTCCCATCCTCAGCCCCACTTTAATTTAGTTGTTCTTTTTTTTTTTTTTTTTTTTTTTTTTGGTTTTTGGGTCATACCCGGTGACACTCAGGGGCTATTCCTGGCTCAGTACTCAGAAATCGCTCCTGAATCTGGGGACCTTATCTGATGCCTGGGAATGAACTGAGGTCTGTCCTAGGTCAGCTGCATGCAAGGCAAAGGCTGTATTGCTGCGCCACTGCTCCAGCCCCTTGTTAGCTGTTTTTGTTGTGTTCTTTTTTTTTTTAAATTAGTTGTTCTTATTTAGCTTCTCCTAATAAAAATATTTTTAAAGATTAGAAAAATGTAAAAAATATGAAATCATTCTTACAGAACAATGAATGTAAGTAAAATTGCATTTCTTTTGATGGTTTTTTTCCCATGATTTTTTTTAATAATTTCTTTGTGACCAAAAAGTGAATAACAAATCTTTCACAGTAATATTTAAGATACATAGTGACAATGAATCACGGCCATTCTCACCACCAGGTTTGTCTTTCCTCCACCTGTTTTCCCAGCATGTGTCCCATGTCTCCCTTCTTTGCCCACCCAGAGTGCTAGTGTAACTGTTCCCTTCTGTGTATAGCTTGTTGTAGATAGGGTATCAATTCTGTTGTTGTTGACTTTGGGTTTGGTATTTAAGTCTATCTTTTTTTTTTTTTTTGGGTCACGCCCGGCAGTGCTCAGGGGTTACTCCTGGCTCCATGCTCAGAAATTGCTCCTGGCAGGCACGGGGGACCATATGGGGCACCGGGATTCGAACCGATGACCTTTTGCATGAAAGGCAAACGCCTTATCTCCCGGGCCCCAAGTCTATCATTTTTTAATTCTTCTCAATGTTCATATGGCTGTTTGGTCCTGGTATCATTCATTTTTATTTTCCCCCTCAATTCATGAGGCAGAGCAAGATGACTCAAGTTGTGTAGTTCTCCTCCTCCTTCTCCTGCTCTTTCTCTTGCTCTACTTCCTCCTTCTCTTCCTTCTTATAAGAACTGGCAGTATAATTATGACAGTTTTTTAAGGATTCTCTAAATTACCACTATATTTTCTATCCACTATCCTCTCCCTCCTCTATATTATGATATAGTCAGGTTTAGGAGGTGTATCGATTATTGCATATTTAAATAAACTGAAAAATTTTGTTATTAAAGACAGCGTAAAGATCTCCATTTTCTTTAGTTCCTAAAGAGGTTTCCTAGAAAAAAATTCCCATTTATTAAGCTCTTCTCTAATACACTATGTAAATCCACTGCTGGTTTTTAGTCTTTGCTTTATTCCAAAGTCTACATGGATATTATTGCTCTTTTGTTAAATAACTTTTAATTTTAGTAAATAATACATTAGGGGTTTAGCAAAAAAATGTTTTTGTTTAGGGACAAATGGAAAACTTTTAAACTTTGTGGATTTTTCTTGAAATATTCCTCTTAACTACTTACTATGTACTACTCTTGTTACCACTAAAGCAGCTGTGATAAGAGATAAGAAATGGGAGAGGGATTGATGGCATTTCTGTATTTTAATTATAAAAAAAATATTGGGGAGGTTTAGCGATAGCACAATGGTAAGATGTTTGCCTTGCTTATGACTGCCCAGGAGGGACCTGGGTTCGATCCCCAGCATCCCATATGGTTCCCCAAGTCATGAGCCAGGAGCTATTTCCGAGCACATAGCCAGGAATAACCCCTGGGTGTCACTGGGAGTGGCCCAAAAAGATATTGGATAGGATTTAGCTGTAGTTTGTAGACTTTGGGTATAATTTATTATTGTTTTATAAAAAAAAGAGAGAATTTTTAGAGTAATGTTTCCCAAAGTCAGGATGTAGAATAATCCACACCCTGATATAGCCTACTGGTGAAATTCGTGGGGTCTTTTTCTGTTTGTTTGCTTAAAAAAGGTAGCTTTCCAATGGTAGTATTGAGTGACTTACTTATTTCTTCTGAAATGGTGGTTAGTCAGATAAGTTTGGAAGCATATGAAATAGAAGGGAGATTAAAAGATTTGTTCTCTAATTATATTCTAACTAAAGTTAAATGTAATCATATATTTCATGCCAAGTTAGATTTTCATTTTTCTTTTCTAAAAGAGCAAACAAATTCACATATTGACTTCACATTATCAGAATTGTATATCTGTAGTTCATCAAAATAAAGTAACAAAAATTATTTTTTATTTTAAACAGGGAAATGATTCATAATTTTATCAAAGGAATATCTAAACTTGAAACTTTGGATTAAACTAGGATTCTGTTATAGTTCTTCTATTTTAAGAATGCCACTAGGAAATGGAACCATAAAATATTTTAACTTTAGAATGTATTTTCTTTTTTTTTTTTGGGTCACACCTGGTGACGTTCAGGGGTTACTCCTGGCTATGCGCTCAGAAGTCGCTCCTGGCTTGGGGGACCATATGGGGAACTGGGGGATCGAACCGCGGTCCATCCTAGGTTAGCACAGGCAAGGCAGACACCTTACCTCCAGCGCCACCGCCTGGCCCCCAGAATGTATTTTCTTTCGTCATTTAATTGTAATAGTTTTATCCATTGATAGATTTTTTTTTTCCAGTTTATATGACTTAGTTGTGGAATAACAAGATTAAATCTTAAGGGAGAACAATTGAATCACACATGAATTAGTAATTTTTGTGTATTTTTTTACTATAACCAGTGGTCTGCAGGCTTACTTACTACTGGTTCTGGCTTCAGGGATCACTCCTGGGTGTGATACGGTTCAGGATGCCTATCTATATGCAAGGCAAGCAACGTACCTGCTAGGCTATTTCTCTGGCTCCTAGTTAAATTTTACTTGTTTAAATTTGCTCTATTTTTATATTTTCAGTGCTATTTCTGTTTCTAATTATTCTCATATCACTTTTTAAAAACTATTTAAAAACACTTTTCAAAGTATGGTTTAATAAGTTTGTTAAAGTAGCAGTAAATTGTTGATGGATTAAAAAAGATGTGTGAAGCTTTCAATGACATTCTTCACAGTTAGTAGCCCTCAATGATATGTCTGAAGCTTTTAATTATTCTTTCTTAGTGAAATTGGTAGGAATAGAAGGGATGATGACCATTGCTTCAGTTCTTGGACCTTTAATTTGTAGCTAATTTAAAATATATTATCTTATACCTCTAATTAATATAGAGCTAAAATGTAATATTTCTTCATACTCACATGAACTTTTGTTGTTTCAATTTCGTTCATTTTGTATGCTTTGTACAAATTAATCAAATCTGTGGTTTTCATCTAGAGAATGCAACACTCTCCTGACCTACTGAGCTTTATGATGGAGTTGAAGATGGTCCTGGTAAGAATTGTTATACTTCTATAATATTCTGTGCTTTTTTTTTCTATATTTTTTTAAAGAAAAATCTCATGATTAGCACTCAAAATTTAAAATTTCCAGTCATTTAAATATTTTTACTATGTGAATAAAAGTGATTGTTAGTTCTTTACTTTTAATTGTGAGGAACAGATATATATGTAGGAATGAACTTGATTTCTTTTTTTGTTTGTTTGTTTTGGTTTTGGTGTCACACCCAGCAGCAGCAGCGCTCAGAGGTTACTCCTGGCTCTAATCTCAGAAATCGCTTTTAACAGGCTCAGTGGATCCATATGGGATGCCGGAATTCGAACCACTGTCCTTCTGTATGCAAGGCAAACACCCTACCTCCATGCTATCTCTCTGTCCCCATGAACTTGATTTAAAAATAAACTAGATACACCTAACACTACTTGGTTATGTAATAATCACATAAAATGTGTTCCTAGGATAGGCACACTAAGTATTTTAAAAATAATGAAATTTATGCATAATTTTATATACAACCACAGATTTTAAAATTACTTGTTTTAGACTTTATAACATACAAATAATTAATAGTAATTATAGTGCAGTAAATTATATTTGTATTCAAGTAAATAAAGCATATATACATTGTCATTTGGATGAAATTTAAAATATTTTCGTGTAACGTTAAAATATAAGCAAAAATAAAGAGGAAGAAATTCTTGGACATATGACTTAATTGCAGCATCTTGCTGGTTGTTTTTTTCTGTCTTAGAGAAAGAAAAACTAGTATTTGGAAGGAAATCTTATACAATACATCCATTCCTTTATGAGTATATCAGTGTGAATATCTGAAAATTAAGTGTTTCTTTTCTTTTTTTTTTTAGAAGCATATTTGATGATGCTCAGGGTTTATTACTGACTCTGTGCTCAGAGATCACTCCCTGACAGGGTTTGAGGGACATAGAGGTTGCAAGGGATTGAACTTGGGTCAGCAACATGCAAGGCAAAATGCTCTGCCCTCTGCACTCTCTCTCTGGCCCTCACAGTGTTTCTTTTTTTCTTATTTATATATTAATTTATTTAGTTATTTATTTAGTTATTTAGTTATTTGGGTCCCACCTGGCCTTGATCAGGGGTTATTCCTGGCTGTGCACTCAGAAATCACTTCTAGAATGCTGGGTAGGTGGGCATATGGAATGCTGAGGATCAAACACAGATGAGCCACATGCCAAGTAAGCGCTTTGGCCCCAAGTGTTTTAGTTTTTACATAGCAGAGAATGGTAAAGGAATTGACTAACCTGGTCAGGTAGTATTATTAAATATATACCCATAAAAGAAATTAGTAAGTAGTTATATATTCTGATAATGAAGTTTTTTTTTTTTTTATAATGGTATAGTTTACAGGTGGATCAGTGTAAGCTTTATACTTAAAATTTAACCTTTTCTATGAAGGTTAATGTTTATGTCAGACATATCCTCACAACTATAAACAAATGAAGTTACAATAGGACTTCTTTTTCATTTTACAAGTAAAAAAAAATCTATGATATATGTAATAGTCTTAGGAAAATATTAAAATCCTAGGTTCTTATCATAGTATAATTGTTAAGCTTTTTTCATAACTTTCAGGATAGCTCTTTAACGTACTCATATCTCTTTATTAAGTGGAATGATTGATCTGGATTTTTAATGAAAAGAATGGACACTTTAAACAAAAGAATATTGTTATTTTATTTTGTAATTAGTTACTAAATTTTGTTATCTAGTATTTCACAAATGATTAAAGTTTTTTTTTTTTTTTTTTTGTATAGGAAGTTGCTTTAAAGAATAAGCAAGAGTTCTCTATCCCACCTACTCCACAGTTCTACTCAAGTGTTACTCAAGAAATAGAAGTTCTGGGTTGGGATAAGTATGTCCATTTTTAAAATTTTGTGTGTGTGTGTGTGTGTGTGTGTGTGTGTGTGTGTGTGTGTGTGTGTGTGTTGGAGGTTTTGACCCATATCTGGTTGTACTTCAGGACACTTTCAGCTCTGTGTTTTGAGATTACTCTAGTAGAAGTTCTCAGGGATCAATACTGGAGATCAAACCTGAGCCTCCCAATACCTTCAGTGCTTTGACCCAAGTATGTCTATTTTAAAATACATTTCAGTGGAGAGATAGTAAAGTGGATAGGGTGCTTGCTTTGCAAATAGCCTATTTGTATTTGATCCCCATCACCACATGGGCATCTACATGAGTCATACATGAGCACAGAGATGGAGTAATCCCTGAGCACAGCTGAGTATGACCTTAAAATCAAAGTAAGTTAATAAATAAAAAGAAAACACATTTTAGAAATGCCTTAATTTATACATTTATATTTAATGTAGTTGAATCTATAGCAATTTTTAAATGATTTCAGTATTTTATTGTAAAATATCTATACTATATGAAAAAAATATTTTATACACTCAGATGATCTTTAACATATATAATTTAATCAAAATTGGAAAATACAACACTGTATTTTTATTAATTAATCCTTTTTTCATTACTATTGCCTTCCCATGTGGTATGTCATAGATTGCATACATTTGTTGTGAAGCCAGGCTTCACAAATGGAGTGCTTCCAGAGTCAAACTTTTTATGTGGTGTGGTGTCAGGTATAGAATTTGAATCTTTATGCTGCAGGAAGTACTATGTGACTTTTTGAAAAATTGCCTGTAGGTCTCTAAATTGCATTGGACTATAAAGCTATCTATCCCTTGAGTAGAAACAACAGAAACTACATGTGGATAAGTTCTTTTAAGATAAAGATGAAAACATCTTGGAAATTCTTAGGAAAATCTCATTTGCTCTTTTTTATTTAGTGAGAGGTTCTCGACCTAAGTATAGGTGCTCTGTTTTGACAGACAGAGCTCAAATCCTATTAGGAGAAACTAAATGCAAATATTTCCACACACTTCCACTGCACTTAACCAGGAGAGGATATCTATGGGGATATGTTCTTAGATATTGAACAATAGCTCCTTCAGTTGATGAAGTTCTTTGCAATTTGTGAAATAAGCTTCAGTGGTTTACTTAGAGCTATTTTGTTTTGAAGGACCATCTCCCAGATGATAGACTTAAATGTTCGTCCACGTAATGTATGATTCAAACTTCAAAATTCAGAGAAGTTGGGATTTGGATATTCTCTCTTGATTACATGATACTGTGTTTGGAGTGTGGGTAAAGGATTTATGGTAGTAGTGTATTTTTCCTTTATTTGTTTCTATGTGGAATCTCAATTATTTGTTGTTTCAGGATTATTTGACTAGTCTGAATTTTTCTTTTTTTTCTTTTTTCTTTTTCTTTTTTTTTTTGGTTTTTGGGCCACACCCGGTGATGCTCAGGGGTTACTCCTGGTTATTCGCTCAGAAGTTGCTCCTGGCAGGCACAGGGGACCATATGGGGAACCGGGGGATCGAACCGCGGTCCGTCCTAGGTTAGCGCAGGCACCTTATCTCCAGCGTCACCGCCCGGTCCCATAGTCTGAATTTTTCTTATGAAACTGAAGTTATTTCTTGATTATCTTTAAATTTCCCTGTTTGAAAAATTCTTGCTTATAATTTGAAAAATTAAACTGTAAACATTGCAATTTTTGGTATATATGTAGTTAATTTTAGTTATAAATTTCTTCCCCTGTAATCTTTTCAGAGTTTTTGTAATTTGAGTTTAGAATGTATCAATTAAAATTTGGAAGAATCGTCTTTCATTGAAAGAATGATTAATAAAGATACATAAATTCAGTAGGTAGGTATGCTGGCAGATAAAACTTATTTCATATGACAGCGAAAGAAATCTAAGGTGATTTATTAATACTTAGTTGCTAAATTTAATTCATTTCTTAGTGTGGATTCTTTGAAAATCACTGCTTTATTCCAATACTATGCTATTTTAATTACCGCTTTATAAGTACAATTTGTTTTTTTGTTTTGTTTTGTTTTGGGGGGGCACACCCAGTGATGCTCAGGGGTTACTCCTGGCTTCGCTCAGAAGTCGCTCCTGGCAGGCACGAGGGACCATATGGGGAACCAGGGGATCGAACCCTGGTCTGTCCTAGGTTAGCGCAGGCACCTTACCTCCAGTGCCACCGCTCGGCTCCCCTATAAGTACAATTTGAAATTGGGAAAGATGATGTCTCCTATTTTCCTCCCAAGGATCACTTTGGCAGGTCATGGGGTTTATTGATCCATTTGAATTTCAGAAGTGTTGGTTATTTCCTTTGAAAACTGTCTTGGGTATACTTAAAGTATTGCATTCAATTTGTACAATGGTTTGGGAAACTTCGCTATTTTAATGATGTCAGTCTCCCCAATTCATGAACAGGTGATATGTTACCATTTCCTCTATTCTTTTATTTATTGAAGTGTTAATTTTTTGTTTTCTTTGTATAGGTCTTACACCTCTTTAGTAGATTTCAAGGTACTTGATTTTATGAGGCATATTTGTAAATGCGATTGTTCTTTGTTTTGTTTTGTAGGCCACAACTTGGCAACACTCAGGGTTTACTATCGACTCTGTACTCAGGAATCACTCCTGGCAGACTTGGGGGACCATCTGGGGTGTCAGGGATCAAACCTAGATGGCCAAATATAACTATCACACCTTACCTCCATGCTATCTTCCAGGCCCTGGAATAAATAATTGTAACATATGTAGCAAGGATGAGAAGAATCATTGTATTATATTTCTGAACTTAAATTTTTATAGTAATTAAAAATGTGGGTTTCCTCTAAAACAAGATATACACTAGCACATGATCTGGCAATTTGAGTACCTATCTAAAGTAAAAAAAATCAGGATTTGATATACTAGCACCCCAACCTTTTCAAGTGAGTTGTTTGCTTGAAGTATTGTCTTCCAATCTTTGAATGTATATGTTTGCTTTGACTATTCAAATGAGTTTTCACGCAGACAGTCAAATGTTGGATTCAGTTTTTTAATCCATTTAGCCACTGTGTATCTCTTAACTCAGGGGTCCTCAACTTTTTAAACAGGGGCCCAGTTCACTGTCCCTCAGACCACTGGAGGGCCAGACTGTAGTAAAAACAAAAATTACGAACAAATTTCCTATGCACACTGCATACATCTTATTTTGATGTGAAGAAACAAAACGGGAACAAATACAATATGTGGTCCGCGGGCCGTAGTTTGAGGACCACTGTTTTGGTGCATTTAGTCCAGTGACAATGAGAGAGATTATTGCCATGGAATTTTGTGCCATCTTTTTCTAGGATCTAGGTGTTTGTGAAGTTTTCCTTTCCTTATATTACCCCATTCAGCTCTTCTTTGTTGTTTAACTATGAAGCTGCATATGGTTTCTTCAAACCTGAATGAGAGTCTGGCAGAGTGAGTTGTTCATTTCACTGAGTGTTTTCTCTATATCCCACCACTGCTATTAGCCTTGGAATGTTGTGATAAATCTACTGTAAATCTAATGAATATTCCTTTATATGTAACTTCCTTTTTGGATCTTGCTGCTTTCAATATTCTACCTCTGTGGTTTTTAGCATTGTAATTAGGATGTGCCTTGTTGCAATTTTCTTTGGGTCTCTTAGCTGATAATCTTTGGCCAGCCAGTAATTCGGTTAATTTTTCAGCTCTGGGAACTTCTCAAGAATGATGTCTTTGAGTGTTGCTTCTTCATAGCAACAGTCCTGGTTTTTGGGGTCCCAATGATTTTTTATGTAGTTTCTGTTGAAATTATCCCTAAATTCTTTTGTTGTCAGTTTATAATGAGGATTTTTTTCCATCTTCTGTTTATTTTGAAACTGTTTTCCATATTTTGTCATTGTCTGAAGGTTTTCCCCAGTTCATCTTTATGCTCATTGATTCGGTCCTCAGCAGCTTTTACTCTGCTAATGAGATTCTGAGGTGCACTGGCTAAGGTTGTTATACATTGTATGACTGTTACTTAATTATGAACAATTTTACCTGTGGGGGGAAAAAACTATCATGAACAACCTTGTAATTGTTTAATTAAATATATAAATTTTTTTAACTTTTTTTTTTTTTTTTTTTTGGTTTTTGGTTTTTGGGTCACACCCGGCAGTGCTCAGGGGTTACTCCTGGCTTCATGCTCAGAAATTGCTCCTGGCAGGCACGGGGGACCATATGGGGCACCGGGATTCGAACCGATGACCTTCTGCATGAAAGGCAAACGCCCTGCCTCCATGCTATCTCCCGGGCCCCAATATATAAATTTTTTAATTTTGCATTTCACTTACCAAGTTTTTCAGTCGTGACTTTTTTTTTCATTTCTGCTAACATATCCTCCTGTTTTTTTGTTTTTTTGGGTTATATTTGGCAGTTTGTTTATTGGTTTGCTTTGGAATGAGCTTCCTAAGCATTTCCACTCTGAACTCAGAGAGGTTAAATAGGAGATTACTACTGATTAGTTATGCGGGAGTACACTCTTCACCAACAGTACATGGTGGAGTTTTGTGCTGCTTTACTATGGTTCCTTTTGTAGTCTGATGATATTTGTTTTCTAAGTCACTGTCATCTTTTCTGCTAGAGAGGTCTCAGGTGAATTCATGTGGGTGAGACATTATGTTGGGCCAGGTATGTGACTGTCAACTTGAAAACCCACACACTTGTGCATGGCCTCTAACTATATTTGGGTGGGACAAACTTTGATGTTCTGTGGGGATCTCTGCCAGGTATTTGTGCTTCTGATCAGTAGCTGGGTAGCCATTGCTACTGCTTATCCTGCATGCCCCTGGGCATGACCTCTACCTGCCTATGGACCAGGTGAAATTCAATATTCTATAAGGATCCTGGCTCAGAAGTTGGTCCTTTAAGCAGCTGCTGGTAAGCAGGTTGCTTAGCTGCAAGTGCTGCCACCCTGCTGAATATTTAGAGCATAGAGTTTTTTTTTTATTTTCAAATTCTTACATAATATTAGAAGAATTTATGACTGAACATTTTGTTCTAAGCAATTTAAGAAGTTGATTTGCTCAAAATATTATTAAATTTTTATTGTGATTTTTTTGGCCCTATAATTTAGTTTACCATTTAATTTCCAAACTCTTGAGGATTTCCTGTTATTATTTTTACTGAGTTTTAGCTTAATTCTTCTATCAGAAACCATAATTTTAATTATATGAATATTATGAAATTTATCAAGACCTGTTTTGAGACTGAGCACTTGTCAGTGTTGGCAAATGTTTATTTCCACTTGTTGCTGGGTATACTGCTTTATGTTTATTCATTATTCACATTTACCAGCTATGCATATTTTATGGGCTTAATGATTTATTCACATTTATTAGCTATGCATATTTTATATGCTTAATGATTTTTTTGGCCTGCTTTTTCTAAGAGATCTAGAGAGAGTTGTTAAAATTCTCCCATTGTGATAGTGGATTTTTACAATTCTGATTTTGTCATCTTGTATTTGTAACCATGTAACAGATTGTATACATATTTGTAATTGCTACATTTTCCTTGTGTATTTTCTTTTTTATTGATTTTTTTATGGCATTAGGGATTTTTTACTATGTCTCACACATGTGAGCCATGCCTTGCTGAATCACTGCCACATCTCTAATGCCTGATTCTCCAGTTATAAATGTGTCTTTTCTTCTCAACTGCCTCTTACCTTACTATCTTACTTGTGTTTGATTAATATTGCTACACCAGGTGGTTAATTAACAGATTTAAAAACTGCTCTGTTTTTGCTTCTTTTTTATAGACTTATGGTACTATACTAAATTTTTTCTATTATTTTCTTTCATATTCAAAATATCAAATCTATATTACTTTTAATAGACCTCTCTTCTACCATCCCCCACTGTTGTTCTGTCTTGTGTCTTAACATTGTAGCACTTTTATAGACTATCTAGATTTTTGTTAATGTTGTTGATATTTTTAAAGTATCTATAGGTTCACTGCAAAACATGAGAGGAATGCCATAGATAGGTACATCAATATTGAGTGCATTTATCATAGTATATCACCAGCATTATCATTACATCATTATAATTCCCAAACCATAGTTTATATTAGTTATATATCTTCTATTACTAAATTTATTATGGTATGTTTCAGTCAGTATAGTATTATTGAGTAACAGAGTGGTTTCTATACCCTCCCCTGCCCAATATTATATACTCCTCTCATCAACTCCTCTTTGTCTTTTTATCCTTTAGCTACTTGTCTTTGCAGTCATCCCCATAGTAGTTTTGCAGAATGTCATGTAGTTGGAATCATATAATTTGTAGCCTTTTTAGATGGGCTTCTTTTAGTAATTCACATTTAAATTTCCTTTCAGTCTCTTAATGAATTTTCTTCTCATTTGTTTTAGCTCTAAATAATAATCCATTGTTTGTATATTCTAGTTTGTTTATATATTCATTTGCTGAAAGTCATTTGGTTGCTTCAGATTTTGGCAATTATGAACTAATCTGCTCTAGTAAACATCTCTGTGTGCTGGTTTTCATGTGGGCACACGTTTTCAACTCCTTTGGGTAAATACCAAAGCCTCGTAAATTTTTAAAACAGATATTTGTTTTGTTTTGTTTCTAGAATTAATTCAAGGCAAAAGTGAATACTATAAAGCAAAGACTGTAAAACCCTATATCTTATTTCTGGTTAATAAAACTGACTAACCAGAGGAGGGGGTTTTGGAGAGAGGTCACTGGGGAAAAGGTGGAGGAAATGTGGACACTTAGATGAAGGGTGTGGTGCTGGAATGCTATTTGCGTGATACCCTATATGAGCAGATATACAACAAAGTAACTAAAATAAAAATGATAAATAAATTCAATAGATTAAAAATCAAAAAGTTGAGAAGGGAAAAAACAGCTTTCTTTGAAGGTCTTTTACTTAATGTACTTATCACTATCTTGCTGACT
Source organism: Crocidura indochinensis (assembly GCA_004027635.1). NCBI lineage: Eukaryota > Metazoa > Chordata > Mammalia > Eulipotyphla > Soricidae > Crocidura > Crocidura indochinensis. The sequence goes on from PVKC010011057.1 coordinate 15,894, forward strand.
ATCACTATCTTTAAGTATTTATATTGTGTGATTTAACTCTAGTGGTTGAGAGTTGGAAATTCTGTATAAATATTTTAGATGCATCTATAATGAGTTTTCTTTTTCTTGTGGTAGGGAAACAGAAGAGGTAAATTATAATAACTTTTTAAAATATATTTTATTTTAACACCTTGATTAAATACATAATTGTGTTTGGGTTTCAGTCATGTAAAGAGCACCACCCATCACCAGTGCAACATTCCCATCACCATTGTCCCAAATCTACCTCCTCCCACCCAGCCCTGCCTGTACTCTGGACAGACTCTCCATTTCCCTCATACATTCTCATTATTAGGACAGTTCAAAATGTAGTTATTTCTCCAACTAAACTCATCACTCTTTGTGGTGAGCTTCATGAGGTGAGCTGGAACCTCCAGCTCATTTCTCTTTTGTGTCTGAAAATTATTATTGCCAGAATGTCTTTCTTTTTCTTAAAACCCATAGATGAGTGATGCCATTCTGCGTTTTTCTCTCTCTCTCTGACTTATTTCACTCAGAATAATAGATTCCATGTACATCCATGTGTAGGAAAATTTCGTGACTTCATCTCTTCTGACAGCTGCATAATATTCCATTGTGTATATGTACCATAGTTTCTTTAGCCATTCTTCTGTTGAAGGGCATCTAGATTGTTTCCAGAGTCTTGCTATGGTAAATAGTGCTACAATGAATATAGGTGTAAGGAAGGGGTTTTTGTATTGTATTTTTGTGATCCTAGGGTATATTCCTAGGAGTGGTATAGCTGGATCATATGGGAGCTCGATTTCCAGCTTCTGGAGGAATCTCCATATCGCTTTCCATAAAGGTTGAACTACACCGCATTCCCACCAACAGTGGATAAGAGTTCCTTTCTCTCCACATCCCCGCCAACACTGTTTGTTCTCGTTCTTTGTGATGTGTGCCATTATCTGTGGTGTGAGGTGGTACCTCATAGTTGTTTTGATTTGCATCTCCCTGATTAGTGATGTGGAGCATTTTTTCATGTGTCTTTTGGCCATTTGTATTTCTTCCTTGTCAAAGTGTCTGTCCATTTCTTCTCCCCATTTTTTGGTGGGATTAGATGTTTTTTTCTTGTAAAGTTCTGTCAGCGCCTTGTATATTTTGGAGATTAGCCCCTTATCTGATGGGTTTTGGGTGAATAGTTTCTCCCACTCAGTGGGAGGCTCTTGTATCCTGGGCGCTATTTTCTTTGAGGTGCAGAAGCTTTTTAGCTTAATATACTCCCATCTGTTAATCTCTACTTTCAACTGCTTGGAGTGTGCATTTTCCTCCTTGAATATGCTTGTAGTCTCAATGTCCTGCAGTGTTTTGCCTACGTGTTGTTCTATGTATTTTATGGTTTCAGGTCTGATATCAAGATCTTTCATCCATTTGGATTTCATCTTCGTACATGATGTTAGCTTGGGGTCCAAGTTCAATTTTTTGCAAGTGGCTAGCCAGTTGTGCCAACACCACTTGTTGAAGAGGCTTTCTTTGCTACATTTAGGATTTCTTGCTCCTTTATCAAAAATTAGGTGACTGTATGTCTGGGGAACACTTTCTGAGTATTCAAGCCTATTCCACTGATCTGAGGGCCTGTCCTTATTTCAATACCATGCTGTTTTGATAATTATTGCTTTGTAGTAATGTTTCAAATTGGGGAAAGTAATTCCTCCCATGTTCTTTTTCCCAATGATTATTTTCGCTATTCTAGGGTGTTTATTGTTCCAAATGAATTTCAAAAGTGCCTGATCCACTTCTTTGAAGAAAGTTGTGGGGATCTTTAGAAGGATCGCATTAAATCTGTATAATGCCTTGGGTAGTATTGCCATTTTGATGATGTTAATCCTGCCACTCCATGAGCAGGGTATGTGTTTCCATTTCCGCATATCCTCTCTTATTTCCTGGAGCAGATTTTTATAGTTTTCTTTGTATAGGTCCTTCACATTTTTTAGTCAAGTTTTCTCAGCTTCTTCTACCCTAGTGTTGAGATCATCCATTTTACCATTCAATTCTATTCCTGAATTTTTCAGGTCTGTTAGTTGACATGTTATTTCAGTTTGGAGTTTTGTGATTTCTGTCATCATATTTTCTTGGTTCTTATTAGTGTTCTGTTCAACTCGGTCCATGGTTTCTTTGAGTTCTTTCAGCATCTTCCATATTGCTTTTCTAAAGTCCTTATCTGAGAGATTGATTAGTTTGTTGGTCATTATCTGGTCATCAGAATTGTCATCTTCGTTCTCTATATCTGCCGCTGCCTGCATTGTTTCCCCATTGTCACACTAATATTTTGTGTTTTTCTACGTGTTGTGGTGGTATTCATTGGGTAAATGAAGAGCGCAGTCACACTCCTCTGGTTCCACCCTTTCCGGGTGTGTCGATTTGCCTACAATGGAGTGGAGTCCTCCGTGGATGAGGCCTCTCAAAGGATCAAATCTTGTGCCTAGGCACACAGCAGAGAAGACAGTCCAGAGAGAAATGCTGGGCTTCAGTGATCCAGCACAGTCCTTAGTGTGATTTTTTCTCTTCTTGTTGCGATGATGTTCTTTCCTTAGAAAGAGTGCATGGCCGCATAGCGAAGCGGAGCTAAGTACTCTTCTGCAGCCTCTTTTCAGTCCTCTCCCATGAGGTCTGGACGACAGCAGAGGACAAATAAACACAAAGAAAAGACAGGACTCACAGTTCTTCACAGTCAGCCCCACTAGGCAGGCATGGATTTGCAGAAATTCCCAGCCTGAGGTCACAGTCAGGGGACCTTGCTTTTGCAAAGTACTCACTTCTTGCCGGTTTTCACTTTAATGAGGTGTTCCTGCGCATTTCTGCCCTAGAATGGACCTCTGGGAGAGCGAGTTTTTTTGGAGCCAGTTTAGCCCACTCCCACGAGGTCCGGACAACAGCAGAGTACAAATAAACACAAAGAAAAGACAGGACTCACAGTTCTTCGCAGTCAGTCCCACTAGGCAGGCCAGATTATAATAACTTTTAAGAAATAGAGGTGGTTCAGGATAAGTTATAGTTTCATTTACATATTTATATATATTACATATATATTAATTCAGAGAAAACTCTGGGAAGTCAGAGACCACTCCCAAAGATTTTTGACCAGATAGATATCATATTATAGTTCATTTCTAAAGCTCAGCTCTGTGATAGCGCTCACATTTCTAGCAGCACAATCAGCATGTGTTCAGAAGACCATGTGGTGATAGAGGTCATACTTGATATCTGTGAATATAAGATAGATGCCAATGATCCAATTCCCTAAGTCTGAGTTGTAGTCTTAAAAGGATAATTAACTTGTTGTTGCTCATATTCTCTCTTTTAAGCTTTCTTTCACCAAAACTTTCATGCAAGAACCAAGTGGTTTGTTTATCTATTATCTTCCTATATGCAACCTAATGGACAGTTTATCACTCGATATAGAGCTAATCTGAATATATTCCATTTACTTTTGTCTTGCTTTTAGGGCCTTGCTTTTAGTTACAGAACTCTAAGATTTTCAAGACCTCCGAGAAATTCTATTTTTTTTCTCATTGTTATGATGTTTCTAAGTATTTTCCTATGTTTTCAGAGGATTTTTGCTTGTTTCATCTTCATATCCTGCAGGTTAAGGATTAATCAGTATTTGTAAGGGAAAATTGTTAAAACCTTAGGTCACAATCTCTTGCTTTATCTTCCCATGTATTCTAGCTCTTTAAATCTTGTGTTTTATATCTCTGTTCTCAAGATACTGTGAGAAATCTTAGTTTACTTCTGTGCTGTCTCTCCGTATCTCCTTTTATAGTAATGCTTAATCTATATCAGAACTGTTCTTCATGTTCTGGACCTAGATTTTCTGAATCATAAATTTTTCACTATTGAATGACCCTAAGACATATAAATACATAGAAAAGACTTAAGTTTCCTCATAATCCTTGTAGTTAGTGGAAAATTCACAGTTAATGTGTATGATCACAGTAGTACTTAATTCTCTCTGATTGTAAATAACCACAAGATTTCTTGTAAGTCTTTAGCAACAAAGTTTTTCAAAGAAATAGTGTTCGTATATAAAATACTTTATGCTATAAATGCTTCTTGAGATAAATAGAAAGTATTAGCTTTTTCTTTGTATTGCACACTTTGTCTTAATGTGGGAGAAAAGGGAATAGATTTCTAACTTGAAAGCCAATAATATGCTGAACTATAGCATTCATCACAACATAGTTAGACTAAGATCATTATATATGGCAACTTCCATTTACAGATTTGCTGCTGTATGCCATTGACTGCTAGCTTTCCAATCTATGTGCTTTTTATTTAATTATCACAATAAATTTTAAGATAAATATTCTTTTCCACAACTTGTATATAAATGAATTTATCAAGTGAAGACAGATTATATTAATAGTACTCTGGCATTCAGTGTAAATGATCTTTCTGCTGTTCTGTTGTGGGGCAGCTTTCATCTTGAGGCTTGAATAAAGTTCTCTTAGGTACATGGAGATAGTCAAACCGAACAACCCCTCAACCATATTAACCCCCCCCCCCAAAAAAAACAAACCTAAGCTGTCTTACTTTAAATAAAATAGACCAGATGTAAATTTAACACATCCTTGGTGACATTTTCAAAAGCTGTTTCTAAGATTTGTTGAAGATAACAGTTTAATAATTATGACAGGAATGATTGATGTAGAACATAGCTTCTGTTATTTTATTTATATTCTTTACCAATACTATGCTAGCAGAGGAGAAATTTGACCGGACTGCCAAAAAACAAAGAGTAAAAATTTTGTCAGCTATTATGCCCCATAGTATTTTTATTATTATGATTTAATTCCAAAATATGTTTAGTATACATGACACACTGGTAAAAAAAATTGTGTTTCTGTACTCATAGAACTAAAACTAAGACTTCTACCTCTGAAGCCTACCTGAAGCTGCATGTAGCTGGTTAACTTTATATTTAAATATATCTTTTAAAATGTTGTTTGTATGAAAAATGAACTATAATGATTTTCAGCAGCTTAGCCGTTCCTAGACTGTGCCAGTATGTCTGTATTTTCCTTATGTTCTAAATTTTTAAATGTCTGTAAAGTAGTTTAATCTGCTTAAAAGAAAGACCTTTTATTAGGTAAGAAAGCCATTGTTGTGTTAGCATATCAGATACTTGAGATTTATAATCAACATGAGGTTAATTAGGCATTTTAGAACCTTAAATTTAAAAAAATTAAAAATATTTAAACGATGATTACAAGGGACCATAGTGGTGGCACAGCAGTAGACTGTTTGCCTTGCATGTGACTGACCTAAATGGACCAAAGTTCAATCCCCTGGTATCTAAGTGCATAGCCAGAAGTAACCCCTGAGTGTCACAGAGTGTTACCCAAAAACCTATATATGTATATATATGTATATATATAATATATATAATAGGTATATATGTATATATATATGATTACAGTCTTTCCTTTTTTACTTACTGTAAACTTTGAAATCTTAAGTTTTTCGACTGTTGGGTAAAATTTACACTAGATTTGTCCTATGCAAAAACTGCAAAATAAGTTAACAATAAGTAGTAAGATTAAGATGTTATGACAGTTGTGGGTCGTGCATATTGATAAGTTACAGAGTTGAGTGATGTACCTTGTGTCTCCATGTGTTACGTTTGCTTGTACTGTTTTACAGAATGACTCACTCACACATCAAAAAAAATTAAACCTAGTACTTGGCAGGTTTAATAGCATTTTCTGATTTGTATTAAGAATATTTTGGAGTTGAAAAATTTATACTTTATAGGGTAACTGATATCCTGCATCTTATTTTACCTAGTATAGGTCTAATTTATGTCTCTTTTTCTGGCTCCTTTCAGTCTTAGAAGTACTCCAGTTTGGATAAATTATGTAGGCACAGTATTTATAGGAATCTAAGTTTATTTTAGAAGATCTTAGATAATTCATAGATAAAACGATTTAAACAGGGACATGATCAGAAGGGTTTGCCTTTTTTTTTTAAGATAGCATATTTATTATCAATTAAAAAGATTTTAACTCAACTGCATGGTCCTTCAAATTTTTTTTTGTTGTCTGAATTTTACTAAATGTGATCTTTTAATAAAATATTCTCTATATAAACTGTTTCACATACACTGTTTAGGTAAAGGACTTTATTCATTAATAGTGATAGTTTTATAATTCTCCAAGGCATTTTAGATTTGGCAAATTGGAAGTAATAGAAATACCTTGTTTATACTGATTTGTTTCAGTTACTAGACCAGGGCTTTAATTCTGGTTTATTAACCCTAACCTTGAAAAGTAATTTAATTTACATGAACTATATTTTCATCTTCCAAATGAATCCATTGAAGTTTAAAAGGAATGATGGAAAAAAACTTATGAGTCAAATAGTTCCTGTGTAAAGTAGGTATAAAACTATTGTGACACTAGTTTTTCTAAAAGTGTCATATTTTATTTGATTTTCATAGCCCTTATGTTACAATTTAATTATAAACAATAAGAGCAGTCATTTTATTTTATTTTGGGTTTTCAGCCCCGTTAGGCAATACAGAGGGCTCTGTACTCAGGGATCACCTTCAATGGATCTCATTACACTATTTCAGGATTCTTAAGGATTAAATCCAGATTAACAGCATGCATGCAATACTTGCTATACTGTACTATCTTGAACTCTGATCATTTTATTACACATATTATATGTATCCAAATAACTAACTTGTTCAATTGAATAAACATTCCTGAATTGATAACATGCTTATAATTTCTAATTTAAATAGAAAATTTGCATTCAGATCTTTAAAACTTACATGGATTCAATAAAAGTGAACATGTCTGACAGTATGAATGTAATCTCATGTATTACATAGAGTATATATGCTGTAAATCATGTAATGTTCCACAGTGGGGAAAGGGAACCCATGCCTCCTATCTGGGGAGGAAAGTAATAGCTGGTCCAGTAGTAATTTCCCACAATTAATAATCCACACAAATATTGAGGTTTTAGCAGGCAAGAAAACTGACACTGCAAGTTGTTCATCCACAAGCCAGTCGCTTCACCACGTGGAACCACAAGTCTAGATGGCAGCTCACAGCTAAGGTCTCCTAACTCCCATTTACTGAGATCAAAACAAAGCCCCTCGCCTCAAAGAGAGGGGAAAAAGCCAGATGAAAGGTAATGGTAAAACAAGACCTATGGAAAACAATTAAGATACAAGTGGGAATTATTTAAAGGCCTCTATTTATATCACGTATGTAAAAGTCTAAAGCTTTTATATTATTAAAATGCTTATTTATATTTTACGTTATATTTCCCCCTCATTACATTGTATACATAAAACTAATATGTTATATGTGAATTATATCTAAAAGTTTACTGAGTTGTTTGTTCATGAGACCCAACTACAAACATGCTTGTAGTCATGGTACTTAAATATTTATAATAAGAAGTTGTATAATTAACCTAAATAAATAAAATAAAATAATTTTAGAAAACAAAACAAAACAAAAGTCAAAAAAGAATTGTACCCTGGGCCCAGAGTGGGGAGGGCCATGCATGCTGCTTACCTAGGTTCCACCCTGTCATCCTATATGGTTCCCTCAGCCTTGCAGGAGTGATTTCTATACAGAGCAGAATAACACCTGAGCACTACTGGGTGTGGTCATAAGCAAGCAAGCAAGCAAACAAACAAACAAGCAACCTCTCCTAAAGAAAGGTACCTGTAGGACTAGGGTGTAACTCAGACATAGAGTACATATGTGGGAGGCTTTGGGCTCAGTCTTTGATATCACACACACTGTACTATATATATTTTTTATCTTATTTAAAACAAAAAGTATCCAGTCAGAGAGATAGTGCAGTGGGTAAAGTGCTTGTCTTTCATGTGACTTGGTATCACATATTCTTTCTGAAGCCCGCCAGGCATGGTCCCTATATGGAAACAAAATTTAGGTGGAATGTAGTAGTGTCAAAGACAAAATTTTTAAGGAGTTATAGATAAAAAATACTTTTAAAAGAGGGATTAGGATAAATATGGAAGAAATATAGAGAAACTTAAAATATGTGAGGGGACAGTAAATTCAAGGTTGCAACATGGAAATGTTCAATTCATTCTCGAATCTGGATCAGAATGAAGGGTCTTGACTGTTACATTAGGGATTTTTCAAAGGCAGACTTCTATATTTTTAAGCAAGGAATTGATATGATTAGGGTTAAATTTTTGAAAATGAATATAGTCAAAGGATGTATTATACAGAAGACGGAAAAATGTATTAAATAAATAGGAAGGTTTTGTTCTTGAAATTTGCATAATTTTGAAAATTTAGAAGCTTTGATGGTTTATTGAAACACTAAAGTGTTATTTAGTTTGCCATTGATGATATTCTGTCAAATATAGTCAGATATTTTAGAGAAAATAAGAATGGGGGGAAGTGTTCTGTTTATAACTGAAACCCAACAACAAATATGCGTGTAGTCATGGTACTTAAATAAAGATTTAAAAATATAAATCGTATAACTTAAAAAAAAGTAGATTGTTTCAAACTGTAACATCTTACTTGGTTCAAATAGTTATTAAATCTTAAAGATAGAAAGCTCTGTGCTGTTAAAATTTATTATGAAGTGTGAGTGATATAGCACAATGGGTAGGGCATTTGCCTTGCATACGACTTACTTAGGTTTGATCCTGTCATCCTGTATGGTCCCTCAAGCCTGCCAGGAGTAAACCCTGAGCACTGTCAGGTGTGGCTCAAATTCTCCCCTCTCCCCCAAATTAAGCAAAACAGCAAAAATCTTGTCCTAAATGCTTGGTTCTTTGCAAAAATTAAGCTAAATCTATGATTTAGTGCCATTTTAATTATTTTAAACATATTAAAAAGGAAATGCATCCCAGAAACATAAAGACCACAACCGGCCATGCTCTGCCTCTCCTCTCCTCTCTGCTGAGCCAAGCTACGGACTGGGACCCCGGTTTCTCGGTAAGATGGTCTCACCTGACCCACGTGGGACTGATCGAGCCGTGTGATTGGGGATCCCAGAAACATAAAGACCACCACCGATCTACGAACTGTAACCTCTCCAGGCCCCGTACCCAAAAAGCGCGGCCGCTCCGCTTTGCTCCATGGCCGCGCCTACTTTGAAACCCCTGAATTCCATACCAGCAAGGGGACTT
>PVKC010011058.1:0-25109 GCA_004027635.1 Crocidura indochinensis
GTGACCCAAAAACCAAAAAAAAAAAAATCCTGAAATTCAACTTTTCAACCTAACCATAAATATCACTGGTGTGCCCACTACAACTAAACAAAGACATCAATGTTCAATTTATCTATTAATATAATGAAGAACACAAATCACTGATCATACCCATAAATCTAAAATTGTATTTGATAAACTCCTTAAAACTGTTAATAGACATCAACAAAATACCCCTATTTTAAAATATACTTTATTATAGTACACAAAAGGTAGACAGTGTTCTCAATTTTAATTGCATTCAAATTACTTTTGTAATATGTACTTCTGTAATCAATGCAACAATGCAATTTTCTGTGTTTAAGTTCTAGATCATTGGAAACCAGCATATATCTATACTATTAGTTGAAAAGTTGAAACAAAATTCTTTGACGATTAAAAATTATATATAAGAATTTATTTTTTCAATTAAGTCAATGTTAAATTTTCTTCATAATAAAAAGTTTCTCTTTGTAACACTGTTATTTTTTTAGGGGAAGCAATGTTTTGAACCAAGCCTGACTGTGCTCAGGACTTCATCTTGAATAAGCACTCAGTGATCTCTCCTGGATTTAGACACCATATAGTATGCCTGGGATTGAACCCAGGTTAGCTGGAAAAAAAAGGGCCTTACTTATTTAATTTCTCTGTCTCCTATGCCATAATTTTAAAGTAGTTTCATTTTTCCCTTTTTCTTAGCAACATGATATCATGATGAATATTTTAATATGAAGTTTTGAAATGATATATACATGTTCTATTGATGTTTTGTTACATTATATTAATAAAACTATATAGTAATCATATATGTAAAGCAATAATAATTTAACAAATTCATTCATTAAAATTATTAATATCCTGTGTAATTCCAAGGAATAAAGGTGACCATTTAGATTTAAATTGAATAACTATATTGAAAATTGAGTAAATAATAAATATGAATGTCATAATTAGATATTTGACAAGGCATGACTCTGCTTATGACTGTTCTTTACTTTTCAGTGCCCATAACTTATTTCAGTTAAAGGTGAATTATATCACATCCAAAATGACAGAAAGCAAGTATCTTCAATTGCATCTAAAATCAATTGCAACTAGAAATCAAGATACAAAGTAGGTATTTATGAGACAAAAAGATCTTAATATAGACAAGTAGAGTTAGTAAGTTAAGGAGAGAATGTTGTACTGAACTAATTAGACATTTAAAACATCTCACTTTTTTGAGGGAATACCAGTATAAACAAGAACTATTATAGAGAATTTGTTGTTCACAGTTCTAAATTACATTCTCTTAATTTCTGAACACAAGTTCTGCTGATCTGGAGTCATACATTCAAAAGTTGTGCCCGAAGGTCCTCCTCCTGTCTTAATCTTTTAAACTCATACTGTCTTTTATAAAATATATTAAATCCATAATATAGGGGGTAATTATTTCTTAAAAAATTTTTTTATCTGAAAAGTGGCTGGAAGGTGGCAACATAGAAGAGGCCAAGGAGGAGATAACTTTGATCAAAGGAAGGTTTTTATTGTGGAGGGGCTGATGTGTTTCAGAGAGAGGTCTGACTATTTTGGCAGTTGTCAGAGTTGAGCCCAATAGCATCTAGAGGGAGGAAGTTGCCAGAAGAGTGTGGAAAGAAATATACGTTTAAGAGTACTTGTCATACACCCCTGCTGACTCATGCGGTGTGGCCCTTCTTACCAACTCTTCCTAACGCGAACTGTTGCTTGATACCGGATTTAGCTCTAAAAGGACTCCCAATGCAAGAACTCTACCCAAGACTTCCCTGCCGCAAATATTTTGCCAATCTCAAGAAGGTCAGGTTGTGTGATGAAAAGGCGCCCGGGGAACCCACACCTCACAAAAAAATTTCAAAAGACAATAGGGAAACCAATAGTTCCATCATAAGTACAAGCCCTGTATAACACTATCTCTTTACCTGCTCTTCCCCAAATATAGTCTCCTGCATCAGTTTGTTCCTTTAATTAATTTTTTATTTCATTTTTTAAACTTTATTAAAAAGCAATCTTTTCTTTATATATACGGGAGCACATGTATTTTTATCTCTATTTTTATCTTTTTTGGGTGTGTGACTTGCTTCTGTTTTCTTCTCTTTCCACCCCCAAAGCACTGGCATTATAATGTAGCACCATTTCTTCCTACAAAGGCACACTAAATAAAGGGGTAAGATTAAGTTTAAAAACGGGCTCTTATCTACTAGGGGTAAGAACTCATACTTTTTTACAACACAGGGACATCTCCCACCTTGAATATATGTCATGTGGAACCAACTTAGACCCCAGATGATTACACTGACTGTCCAGTCTGGAACCCTGGATCGCAGGCATAGAATGACACAGTTCTTCACAACAGCTACAGGAACCAAATCCCATCTGGGATATCCTTAATACTGCTCAAACACCAACATGGCCCAGCTCAAATAAGATATCCTGACAACGAAGAAATTGGGAACAACTTGATCTAAGAGCAGGTTACTCTACCTCATCAGCTAATGATGAGACAAAATCAGAGACTAGTCACCCTTAAGTGTGTGCAAAAGCCAAGATCGCTATCTAGAGATGACTGACTGATAGAACTATGACCGGACAGTATGTATCCTGGGACCAAAAAAAAAAAAAAAAAAAAAAAAAACCCTAGTCTAGGATTTGACCTATAACCTGCACAACAACCATGATCTCTAATTCCAGAGGTATGACTGAGACAGTAGCAACTGAATAGTCCTTTTGGTAACATAACGAATTATGCTATTCCAGGCTCTATGCTACAATAAGCACAAGCACTAAGACCACCAACCACAGAAGACGGATTAAAATAACATTAAGGGAACAGAACTTCTAGAACCACAAAGAAAGACTTCACCATAAGTTCCATCCTTGACCTGTGTAGAAATGAATATCTCTAGATACAGAGACATGGTTTTACCACCCAGGATGGAGCAGAAGTTTCCCATACACCACAAAAGCACCAACGGGAGTGTAAATGAACTAGAAAGGAGTCTATAGGTAATCCCATGACAATATACTCCAAGGGTTTGAGAAACCCTGTATCTCTTAGGCCAAGGGAATTGTTTTTTGAATGACTCCAATGTTTACTGTGCCTCTGCAGGAGGTGGTGGGAGATAGAGAGAGATATATAGATAGATAGAGAGACAATAAGCACAAAATAATCCTTTATTTTATTTTATTTTATTTTTATCTATTTAGCTTTTGTGGATTTCTTTGATTTGGTGTAGATATTGAACTGGTTGTCTCCATTTTTATTTATTTTTCTTTCTTCTTTTCTCTTCTTTCATTTTGTGCTCTGTCATGTTTCTTATCTTAAGCCCATGGCAAGTATGTGGTGCCTATCTTTATTGCTGTACTGCTCACTGGATATTTTATTCAGTACTTCTTTTTATACTGATGTGGTGTTCCACCTTCTTTTTTCCCTTAGTCTCTCAAATCAAGGATGAGAGCCTCTAGATTTTTACCCCATTTTATTACTTTTCTCTTCTTCAAACAAAACCACATAACCTTAACTATCTAGTTCTACCTACCAATTAGAGGGAGATATAATGGAGGTACCAAGACCAAACAGCTGAAAGATCACCAAGTAGTAAGCTAGGCACAGAGGGGACCACTTATTCTAGCAGCCCCAGGGTAAGGGTGGAGGCAGGACAGGAGGTGGAGGGAGAACAATTTGGTGGTGGGAATTCCCCTGATTCAATGTTAATATGTTCCTAAAATATTGCTGTGAACGATATGTAAGCCACTATGATTAAAATAAAAATTATAAAAAAGAGTGCTTGTCATAAATGTTCCAATTTCCCTCCAAGGTGGTCAGTGGGTTTTCTTGGCATCCCTATCACATATGGTAGGAACCAATATCCTGTTACTTCCTTGCAATCTGTATTGTGCTTTATGGTATGTTCTGACATCCCATATCTTCAGTTCTATGGAGCCTTCTACTGGTATAGGTGAACCTGCCTTATTTTCCCCAAAACCTTACATCATAAAAGTATATTTATGGATGGAGATTTCTTTTTTCTATAACTTATTGGAAATTGCCAAACCAATACATATAAAACAGAAAAAAATTGCTGAAATTTTTTAAATTAATCTGGCTTTATGACATTCTTTTGCTTCTCTTGTAAATATTTCATTTTTGCTAAATTTAATAAAAAAACAAATAATAAAGTTTAAATGTGCAAAAACGTTTATTGTAATTCATAATTATAGACTTTAAATATTTTAAAATATTTTTTTCTAAACAACTGAATTCTCATAAAGATGATCACACTTTTTATCATCAAATTACAATTTAGTATTATTCTAGTTTTGCCATGGATTAGTTCAACTAAAAATATTTACCCTGGCGTGGGCACAAAAATATTTACCCTATTAACTAGCCTTGATAAAAGTAGAGTTTTTTAAAAGTATAACTTGAATTTAATGGAGTTTTAAAACAAGACTATATTTTCAGGAACTATTAATAGAAAGGGAAGCATTTGATAAACACCTGTCAACATCTTTCTGAATGTCTAAGGGACATTTTCTTCCTAGTGAGTTGCTGTAAATAAATGTGCATATGAATATCTAAATTACTTATTTATTTCATTGATTGATACAGACTCTAAAACATATTGCTATTAATAGTAAAAATATGACTCTCAAAATAATTATAAGGACATATTTTAATCAAATTATCATATGTAAGCAGCCAAACAAAATTATTAACACAATCCCCTAAGGCAGCCTACTTCATTATTTTGCATCCACTTGTTATGCTATAAGGTATGACTAAAAATTAGAAACATTTTAAAAAAGATGAGTTATTCTGAATGCATATTGATTTGTGGCTGACACATATAGGTATTATCAAATATTCAGTAGAGACATGCTTCATCATTATCTTACATTGCTTTAATAATTAACACGATCTTTTAACAAAAGCTATACATGCACATTCTCAACATATTTGAACCTAACATTATTTGTAATTATTGACTGAATTGAATGAATATAAATCAGGACTGGAAAAATACTATGACAACAAGTTTACTTTAAAATCTTCATTATGGGGGGTGGGAAGAAAAAAAAAAAATCTTCATTATGAAGCCAGAGTAAAAATGTAAACAATTGTCTTTCAAGTTCAGTTTTTCTAAAGAATGTAGGAAAATTTTCTTTATACTACAAATTCCCCATTTAAATCTGATATTTAGCAATTTAGATTATCTTCCTATATTTCTCTTCTTTTCTTTTTTTCCATTTTTATCTATCTTTTTTATAATATAATTTTAATTTTAATCATATTGGCTTACGTATTGTTGACAATCATATTTTAGGTACAAATTAACAGAAAATCAGGGGAACTCCCATCACCAAATAATCCTCCCTCCACCTCCGTTCCTGTCCTACTTCCCATATCCTCTCCCCTACCCCCTTGGGGTTGCTAAAGCAAGTGGTCCCCTCATTGCCTAGCTTACTACTTAATGGTCTTACACCTGTTTGGTCTTGGTTACCCCCTTTTTCTCCCCTAAATGGGAGGCTGGAATAGTTAGTTCAAGTTATGTGGATTTGTTTGAAAAAGAGAAAATTAATGACCTGGTTACTCCGGGAACGGGTAGAGTCCTTCTAGAGGCTTTCATTTTTGGTTTGATTTCTCTCCTTTTCTAATTCTGATTTCTCTACCATTCTTCATATGAGCTCTAAATTTATCTGTGATCTATGTTTTCCACCCATAATGAGAACAATCTACTAAAACTGTATCAATGCCCTTAAGTTAACCTACAAACTCATGACGTATTACTCCTTTATTCTGATTGCACTTTAGTCTTCCAAGTATATTTTAACCCCTTAGCATTTTATTTTATATGACATAATGAATGAAAATGCTTATACAAAATAGTAGTATAAAAGTATCCCTCCAGTGGCTTTGAAATTCACTCATTTATATCAATTATTTAATTTTAGAAGAACATAATTACTATGATAAAGATATTTGAAATATAAGATCCCTTCATATAATTAAAATAAAATAAATATATTACATAATGCTATCCATTTTTTTAATTTTTAAAATAAATTGTCTTTTTTTTTTTTGGAGTCTGGCAGAGAAAGAACTCAGCATGCCAATGAATTCTTGAGATAATTCGGAATTCTTGAGAAGTCGTAAAATATCTGGGAATGCCATAAAACTTAAAAGAAGAGTCTATTGTTTCTAGAAGCTTTTTGGTAGACTCTTTAGGGTTTTCAGGTAGAGTATCATGTCGTCTGCAAACAATGAGTGCTTGAATTCTTCCTTTCCTATCTGGATTCCCTTGATATCCTTTACTTGCCTGATCGCTATAGCAAGAACTTTCAGTACTATGTTGAAGAGGAGTGATGAGCGCGGACAGCCTTGTCTTGTACCAGAATTTAGAGGAAAGACTTTTAGTTTTTCTCCATTAAGGATAATATTTGCCATTGGCTTGTGGTAAATGGTTTCAACTAGATTGAGAAAGGTTCCTTCCATATAGCAAGGTGACAGGATATAAAATTAACACACAGAAATCAATGGCCTTTTTATACACTAACAATGATAGGGAAGAGAAGGAAGATAAGAAAGCAATCCCATTCACAATAGCACCACACAAAATCAAATATCTTGGAGTCAACTTGACCAAAGACACGAAGGACCTATACAAAGAAAACTATAAAGCCCTGCTCCAAGAAATAAGGGAGGACACATGGAAATGGAAACATATACCCTGCTCATGGATTTGCAGGATTAACATCATTAAAATGGCAATACTCCCCAAAGCATTATACAGATTTAATGCCACCCCTATAAAGATACCCATGGCATTCTTCAAAGAAGTGGATCAAACACTTATGAAGTTCATCTGGAACAATAAGAAAGTTCTTCTTATTGGGAAGAACTCTCTTTTTCCCACTTCAAGTAATTTTACTTTCAGGGACCTTCTATGACATGACTTTGAAACATGAGTCATTCATCTTCATTGATGAAAATTTGATTAAAATAGGTTATATTACAACAAAAATACTTAAATAAATACCATACAGTAGGTTGAATACTAGCATCCAGATTCTAACTTTATCTGAAACCTCAGAATGTACTATTATTTTGAAATGGTGTTTATCAAGGACCTAATTAGTTTGATTAATATGATCAGGATAGTATAAGATCCCAATCCAATAGCTATTGAACTTACAAAAGAAGACGATTATAACATATATAGCCAAAAAGTGTGTTGCAGTGCTACAAGTAACAGTCGTTTCAAGGAACAAAAGTAGCAAGGAATGATCTTTTCCCAAAGATATTTCAGAGACCATAGTCCTATTGTTCTATATTGTCATTTTTGGAGCTGTCTAGAAAACATACAAAAATTGATAATATCTAGTTTTCCTTAAGACAACTAAGTGAGAGAAAAATTGAGCAAAGTAAAATATAAACTGTATGAAAAATTTGCAATTACCACAAAATTGTATTTTAGGGACTATATAAGGTACTGAAATAAATAAAGTTTGCAATGCCAGAAACTTAAACCTATATTCTCTTTTATCCAAAATAGTATTTTTATTCATTTATTAATTTTCTTTCTCTGAATACTTTCATATGCACATATGTCATTTTTCTTCAACAAATAAAATATTTGATAATTTTAGATTTATTGTTTGTCATAAGAAAATACCTATATGAATGAGTATATACTAGTGAATTCTCAATTATAATCAATTGATCTGTGTGATTATTTTTATTTTAATATATAGTTTGGGATTATATAGCTTGTATTATAGTTTAGATTAAAAAACATGAAATTTAAATTTATATTTAAAAATATATCTTGGAGTATTTTTGGCTATACAAGATATTTTGTTATTTATAAAATTTAAGTGTTTATTATACTTAAAAGATTGCATAAAATTTTGATAAATTTTCAATTAAATTTTGGAGCAATAATACAATAAATAGGATGCTTGGCCTTGATCCGTGGTTTCCCATATATTTCTTCTGAGCGTAAGGCTAGAAATAACTGCTTAGCATTGATGTGTGTGACCCTCCAAAAACAAAATTCAATTAAAATTATGTAAATTTCATTAAGAAGTTTGGTCATTTAATTATGTTAATTCCTTTAATCAATGAATACGTAATGTCTTTTTTTTATTTTTTTTCTTTATTTAAACATCTTGATTACAAATATGTTTGTGGTTAAATTTCAGTCATGTAGAGAACACTCTCCTTCACCAGTGCAACATTCCCATCACCAATGTCCCAAATCTCCCTCCATCCCACCCCCCCCACCTGTACTCCAGACAGGCTTTCCAGTTCCCTCATTCATTCACATGATTATGGTAGTCCATATGTTGGTGTCCATTTACGATTTTCTTTTAACAATGTCTTTAAGGTGCTAGAGAGATAGCACTGTGGTATGGTGTTAGCCTTGCAGGTGGCAGACCTAGAATGGACCAGAGTTTGATCCTGAACATCCCATATGGTCCCCAGAGCCAGCCTGGAGCAATTAATGCATTTCTATAATTTTAAAAACATTTTTAGATTGCATTCAGATCAATTTTTATTTTTCTACTTTATTATTTGCCTATAGAACATTGCAAATTTTAGATATTGAATTTGTAATCTGCAACATTACCATGCCTTTTTTATAGTAGGGGTTGAAAAACAAAACAAAAAAATTGGAGACACATCTGGTGTGCTCCAGGTTACTCCTGGCTCTCTGCTCAGAGATCACTGTTGTTGGGGCTTGTGGGAAATATGGTTCTGCAATCGAATTCGTCAGATAGGTTCAAGGTAAAACAAGTATGTACATTTATATGAATATACAAAATGATGTGTATATATAAAACATTATAATACATTGTTGCGGTTATTATAACACAATGTATATAAAACATTGTTATGTATGGGACCAGAGCAGTGGTGCATGCATTAATTTGTCTGTCTTGCCTGCACTAGCCTAGGATGGACTACGTTTTGATCCCCCGTCATCCCATATGGTCCCGCAAGTCAGGAGTGATTTTTCAGGGCATATCCAGGAGTAACCCCTGATCATCACCATCTGCAGTCCAGAAACCAAACCAAGCCAAACCAAACAAAACAACAACAAAAAATATTGTAATGTGTATATATACATCATTATAATAACATGGAATGCATTCACTATTCTGAATCTTATATTTTCCAGCTAGTAATTTCCATATGGTGATATAAACACATCATTTTTATTTTTCTTTATTTTTTCTAATAATATTATAAAATATTCCATTGTTTGAATTTACCTCAATTTATTTTTCTTTCATTATGACGGATATATTGACTGGCTCCAAAGTTAGATAATTAGGGACCAGAGCAATAATACCACTGTGGTGGTAGGGCATATGCCTTCCACACAGTCAATCCGGGATAACTTGGGATTGATCTGGCTTTCCATATTGTCCCCAATGCCTGCCAGGAGCAATTTCTGAACACAGAGCCAGGAGAAACTACTGAGCACAGCTGGTTGTGGCTCCGAAACAAACAAACAAACAAACAGAACAAAGTTTAGATTATTATTAATACAGCTGTTATAAATACATGAGTAAAATGTTGTGTTGGCATAGTCTTTTACATTCATTGTTGAACAAGAAATATTTAAACTTTATTTTTTGTTTTTGTTTTTGTTTTTGGGCCACACCCGGTGACGCTCAGGGGTTACTCCTGGCTAATTGCTCAGAAGTCGCTCCTGGCAAGCACGGGGGACCATATGGGGAACCAGGGGATCGAACCGAGGTCCGCCCTAGGTTAGCGCAGGCACCTTACCTTCAGCGCCACCGCCCGGCCCCTAAACTTTATTTTTAATTGGTTAACAATATTATGAAATGTGAAGTTTATTTTCATAAGCACTCATATATATAATAATAATGTTAAACACTTGTATGACAAATTGTTTTTTAGTGTTATTTTAAATAGCATATTGGAATTTCCTGTGGATTACTTTTGTTTGGAATATAAAGTTTTAAAATGAAAAAATTAAGTTAGAGTATTTTGCACTAAAAATATTTAGTTAAATATTTTTGTTACTCATTTTTAACAACATTATTGAAATATTTCATTTTGTACATTTTTCTTTTTGGTGATAACTAACATTTTATACTTGTAAAACTTTTATTGCATTACTTTTGAAGGTTTTGTGACAGAGAAAGAATTCTATTGCTAATCTTTTCTGGTTATTGAAGATGCATAAGGAAGATATTGTTTAAAATAGCTGTCATTTAGTCTAGCAGCTTACTCACATTGTTACCTTGAAAGCCTTTTTGAGATGACAGTTTTAACAGCAAATGGCAATGTTAAATTTTATATTGCTATACATTTAAATTTTTGATTTTTTCATTTTAATTTTTAAAAAACCTGAGTACAAAATTGTTCATGATTGAATTTCAGTCGTAAGAGTCAATTATCTCTTACCAGTAAATATTTCCTGCCACCAATTTCCCCACTTTCTAAAACCCCACCCTCTCCCTTGTCTACCTTTGGGACAGATATTTTACTTATTTGTTTCATTATCTCTCGTTGTTTTCTTTGCTTTGCTTTTCGTTTAAAACACAGTGGCTTGAACTATTGTTACTGAATGAATACAATTCCTACCATTTTATCTACATTCAGCACCAAGTTCTTGTCCAGATTGATGGATTCCAATGAAAAATATGATTGCAGACCCATCTCTATCTTAAATGCACTGCTCCACTCCTGTGGCAAGCTTAATACCATTAACTCACCATTTTGGTCCTCATCTCTATTGACTCTGGATGATATTACCATACTATATTTTATTTTTATTATATCCATAAATTATTGAGTTTCTTCTATATCTATCCCACTTATTCTAACTCATTTTATACATCATAATACTTTATCTATTCATGTATATGCAAAATTCATGACTTCATTATTTTTTATAGCTACATAGTATTCATTGTCTAAAAGTACCTTTTTTCTATTTTCACTCATTTCTTTTCAGTCACTTGGATTTGTTTCCAGATTCTGGGTATTGTTAATAGTGCTCCAAAAATATATGAATGCAGGGGGATTTTCTGAATCATGTTTTTGTGTTTATAGTGTAGATCCCATTAAATGTGATCACAGAAGTTCCTCTCTCTTTTTTTAAGTAATATACATATTGCTTTCCAAAAAAAGCTTGCGTAGTCAACATTCACACAAGAAGTGAGTAAAAGTCTCTGGTCTCCAACTATTTATGTTAACACTGTTTGTTTATTTCTTTGTTTTCTTATATTTTGTGATATGTGCCATCTCTGTGGAAAGGGATGATATCTTCTGTGCTGTGATTTGTAATTATTTGATGATTACTGGTATGAAGTATTTTTATATGTATATTTGACCTTCTGTATTTCTATTTTTATGAAATGTCTGTTCATTTCTTCTCTCCATTTTTGGATGGGATTAGATTTATTTTTCTTGCACATTTATCTCAATGTCTTACATATCTTAGATATTAACTGATATTCTGAAGAGTATTGAATTAATAATAATTCCAATTACATGAGTAGTCTGTGTATTCTATTCACCAAATTCTTTGCAATACAGAAGCTTTACAATTTGATGTAGCCATATTTGTTTATTTTTATGTCTCCTTTATGTACAAATTGGTTTTCTCATTAAAGATGACCTGAGCTTTAATGCTATGAAGTGTTCTCCCTTTGTTTTCCTCTATATACTTTATTATTTCAATATTTGTTGAACTGTTGCAGTTATTATTTTTAAATTTTATTGTGGATCTTTGCACATTTATCATTAAGACTATAGTTCTGTAGTTATCTTTTTTTTGTTTGTTTTGGTTTGGTGTTTTTTTTTTTTTTTTTGTGGTCACTATGCTTTTTGTATAAATGTGATGGTAGCTTCATAGATCTTTGGAATCCTTCTGTTTGTTCAATTTTCTGGAAGTTCCTGAAAAGTATTGACTGTAGGTCCTTTTTAATTGTTTTATATAATTCAATAGTGAATTTATCTTGTCCTTGCTGGTTTTTTTTTATATCTGGGAAGGCTTTTTATTGCCATTTCAATTTTTTCCATAGCAATGGATTCTTTTCAGTTATTTTTTTTATTTTTTTGGTTTTTGGGCCACACCCAGTTTCGCTCAGGGGTTACTCCTGGCTATGCGCTCAGAAGTCGCCCCTGGCCTGGGGGACCATATGGTGAACGGGGGATCGAACCACGGTCCATCCAAGGCTAGCACGGTAAGGCAGGCACCTTACCTCCAGCGCCACCGCCCGACCCCCTTTTCAGTTATTTTTACATAATTTGTTTCACCTTGGAAAATATAGAAGTCCACGAATTTATCCAAATTTTACATGATCTCTTGTTTAGTATCATAATGATTCACAAAGTAATCTGATTACCCTTTGAAATTCTGTAGTATCTGTAGTGACAACCTTTTCATTTCTGATTGTTTAAATATTTCTTTCACAAAGTTTCTTTGTTTAGACTTTCTAAGGGTTTATTAACATTATTTATATTTTCAAAAAACCAAGTTTTGTTTTGTTTGATTTTTTGTATTATTTTATTTTATTAATCATTCAGTTCATTGATATTTGTTTTTGACTTGTTACTTTCTTCCACCTACTAATTTTTGGTTGTTTTTTCTTGGTAATTTTCCAATTTTTGAGCTCTGACATTGTTATGTATGTAAGTCCTTCCTTCCTGATGATAGTTTAAAAATATAAAATTTTCCTCTTAATATCTATTTTGCTGTTGTCCTGATTTTGTTGCCTCCCTTTTTACAATGAATTTTACTTTTTTGCTTTAATCCAGTCTATGACACAATCTTTGTTTGGTAGTGAACAGTTTAATATCCAAATTTTCAAGTTTTTTTCTTCATTCTGTTTGTAATTTACTTCTCTATTCACTGCATCATTATTTGAGATACACTTTTAATCCTCCTAATTTTATGGAGGTATGTTTTATGGAATAGCATGTATTCTATCATAGAAAATGTCCACAGTGCATTGGAGAAGAATGTACATCCAATATTCAAGTGATAAATATACAACTACTAAGCCAGTGTCTTCCATTTCCTTCCCCAAAGTCAGTATATCTTTGGTAATTTTAACCAAGTTGATCTCTCAAGGTATGAAAGAGTGGTGTTGGCATATTCTATTATTATTGTTTTTGCTATTAATGTCTTTATTCAAGTCTATTAGCACTTAAGTATTCTGCTGGTTCTTTTTTAGGTAAATATATGGCTAGAACTGTGATATCTTCCTGATATTCACATTATCTTCATTAGTAAGACATATCCATTAGTAAGACATGCCCATCTTTGTGTCCTAAAACTCTTTTTAAGCCTAAAATTTGTGTCTTCTATATGACCACACTGTCTTTTTATGGGAGTTGTCTCCTTAAATGATTTTCCTCAAACCTTTGACCTTGAGTCATGTGCTTGCTCTGACTAGTCAGATGTGTTTCTTGCAGTCAAGAAAATATTGAATTCAATTTTCTTATTTATTTAGTCTCTTTGTGCTTCTTAATTGGAGCATTTAATCCATTGAAGTTTAGAGATTGTCATGGTGTTTGTGCCATCTTTTTGTAAGAGTTCAATGTGCTTTTGGTGTCTGTCTTGCCTTAAAGTAGATCCTTCAGGTGTCCGGAGAGATTGCATAGAAGTAATGTGTTTGCCTTTCATGCAGAAGGACAGTGTTTCTGAGCATAGAGCCAGGAGTAACCCTTGAGCTTTTCCGGATGTGACCCGAACAAACAAACAAACAAACAAAAAAGTAGACCCTTCAGTTTTTCGTTCATGGTTGTATTGAGTCTGTAAGTTTCTTATCTGGTTGCCTATATGTGAAGTTGTGTATCCTTTTTTCAAACCTAAAATAAAGTCTGTCTAGGTAAAATATTCTTGGTCAAGTATTCATTATGTTGATATTTTTTACTATATCCTACCACTGCCGTTGGGCCTTGAGGGTTGTTTGTGATAAATCTGCTACAAATCTTAAGGATTTTTTGTATGTAATTTCTCTATTTAATCTTGCTGTTTTCTGTATTCCATCTCTTTCTAGTTTACATTATTGCAACTATGATGTGTCATGGGTGGTTTTATGTGTATCTCTATTAGCTGGTACTCTTTAGATACTCAGGATACTCTTCAGATCTGGGAACTTCTCAGCAATGATGTATTTGTTGCTTCTACATTGTTTTATTTCCTGTTTCTCTTATGTCATTTTAATTGAAATTTTTTGTTTTGTTTTTATTTTTCGGGATTTTTGTTTGTTTGTTTTTGGGTCACACTCAGTGACACTCAAGGGTTACTCCTGACTATGCACTCAGAAATCGCTCCTCATTTGGGGGGGACATATGAGACTTCAGGGGATCTAACTACAGTCCGTCCTAGGCTAGTGTGGGCATGAGAGATGCCTTATCTCTTGTACCCCTGCTCTAATCCCTCCAATTGAATTTATCTCAATGATCAATTGTCTGCTTATTTGAGGATTTTTTCATCTGCTGTTTATTTTAAGACTGTTTATTTTCAATTTCTTCTGTTGCATGGAGGTATCTTCCAGTTCATAGATTCTGTCCTTAGCAACTGCTATTCCGCTGCTGAGGCCTTTCAGTTAGTCTTACACTTTGTCTACTAAGTTTTCTATTCTCTTTTTCTGTCTTGTTTTTGTTTTCATCATTTTTACTCTCATATTGTCTTGGCTGTCTGTTTCATGGTTTAATAACATTTTATTAACATCCTCCACATTTCCTCTTTAAATTCCTTACAAGAGAATGATATAAACACCTTACACTAGTTGTGTCTTCAGAACTACTGTCTTCATTCACTAAACATGGTAAAGTGCTCTGTTGCTTCCCCATTGTGACAATTGCTATGTGGTGGTGCTAGCCCCGATTTACCTTAAGAACATCATATTTTGTTATGCACCTCACAGCTCAAGATGCCATTTACCTTTCAGTCAGTTCCTCTGCTGGTGTGCTGCTCCTGCCTCTTTTGATTATTTTATATTTTAAAACCTCATTGACGTTTTTTAAAATTAATTTTAGGAGCTGGAGCAGTGACACAAGCAGTAGGTTATTTGCATTGCATGCAGGCAATCCAGGTTTGAATCCCAGCATCCCAAATGGTCCCCCAAGTCTGCCAGAAGCAATTTCTGAGTACAGAACCATGAGTAACCGCTGAGCAAAGCCGAGTGTGAGCAAAACAACAACAACAATAATAACAACAAATTATTACTTGATTTGTACAAGGCAGACCCAGGCTCATTGCCTGGCACCACATTTAGTTCACAAAGCATTTCCAAGAATGATCCTTCAGTGTAGAAACTTGAGCATGACCAGTTATGGCCCCATAAAAATGATAACTAAATAAAAAATAGAGCAAAACAAAGAGAAAGAGAAAAATGAAAGAGAAATCTATAAGGAAAAGAAAGAGTAAAAAATCAAGATAAAGAGAAGAAAGGAGAAAGAAAGAAAGATAAAAAGAAAGAAAGGAAGGAAGGGAGGGAGGAAGGAAGGAAGAAATAAAGGAAGGAAGAAAGAAAGAAAGAAAGAAAGAAAGAAAGAAAGAAAGAAAGAAAGAAAGAAAGAAAGAAGGAAGGAAGGAAGGAAAGAAGGAAAGAAAGAAGAAATAAAGAAAGAAAGAAAGAACGAAAGAAGGAAGAAAGAAAGAAAGGAAGAAGAAAGAGAAAGAAAGAAGAAAAAGAAAGAAAAAGAAAGGAAGAAAGAAAGAATGAAAGGAAGAAAAAAAGTAAACTAAGTTATAGAGAAATAGAAAATATTAATGTTGAAATTTTATAATATTTCAATTTAGACTGATTAATAATTCTTAAATTTTGCTGTCTCACCAGTAAAATAAGTCCAGTTCTTCATATCTTCCCAGCCTAATTGTAGAGATATATAAGATATATTATAAGCATTGATATTGCTAATGGCTAATATCATCACTCTGTTAGTCATTGAATTCTGCCTCCTTTATTTTTTATATAAATGTTTGCATCCTAATGACTAAAAAAAAGAACAAAAGATCTTACCAACTTACATGGCACCATTATACATCCAGAACATTAAATTTGTTGAACACTTTGTGCTTTTGCACTCAGAATGTTATTCTACTCTATGTAAATCAATGTTCTGTGCACTATAATTATTAATATACCACAGGAAAAAGTAATTCTGCAACACATGAAACTTATATTTAGCTGTATACATAGGTAGTTGTGGTGATTCTTCTTGGTCAGTTTCACAGTTTTATAAAGCAGATAGAAATAGGAAGCCATTTATTTTGACATTACTTTGCTCCATTGCAAGTTGGATACAGGAAATGTGCCTAACACAGAATGCTATTTTTCACTGCAGTCTCTTGAAAGATTGTTTTCATAATTCTTCGGAAATAAAAATATGTATCTGCCAAATTAATGCCAGAGATTTAGTGATGGTGATTTGCTTCCTCCTACACAATCTTAGAGAAAATAGTTATAAATGAAAAAGTACTGCTTTCATAGATGTACTTTTGACTAAAAAACAAATGTCAGGCTGAAAAAGTTATACAAATGTCTTTATATGAAACAAGTGATTTAACATTCTGCTTGCATTGTTTCAACTTGTACCAGTTCTGAATTTGGATAGATTTAAAGGTAACATTTGCACTTAAATAGACATATGAGGACCCAGAGGATAGCACAGCGGTGTTTGCCTTGCAAGCAACAGATCCAGAACCTAAGGTGGTTGGTTTGAATCCTGGTGTCCCATATGGTCCCCAGTGTCTGCCAGGAGCGATTTCTGAGCAGATATCCAGGAGTAACCACTGAGCACCGCCAGGAGTGGCCCAAAAACAAAAAAAATAAAATAAAAAAGTAGACATATGAACATATTGGGATATGTTTAGGCACATGATATCCACACATATGTATAACAATGTTGCAACTTTACAGGCATAACTAAGAAGATACCAAACACATATTACTTTTTAAATCTTATTTAGTTTAAAATATGTATATTAAATTTTGTCACAAAATTAAAAATAATAAGGCATAATGAAGATAAATGGAGCTATATTTTGAGAGATTACTTAGAATAGACATATATTTGATCTTAATTTCTATAGAGTAATGGGATACCATACTTTTATCTTGCTAAGCATTTTTCTTAATATTCGGAATTTCTCATAAAACTGTTGTAAGAACTCTGTGCTCCCTTTCTGATATTATTATAAAATGATGTTTACTTAGAGGCTGAAAAGCACTCACAGACTATGAAGTAAATTAAGGAGAGGAGGTTGCAAAATTAGCACAAGACATCTGTCATCAAAGAACATTCAGAATTATAAGGATTGTAGTAGTCTGGTTTGTTCACAGAAATCTGCAGTCCTCTTTAAATACTGAAAAGAGTACAGTTCATTCTCAGTGATTACCAATACATGTATAGGCTTAAAACAGACCAGACATATGAAAGCTTACATTAATTAACCTTTGGAATTGAGAAAAAATTAAATAGTAAAACTGGTTTCTTTGTCCATGACCAATCAATCCATTGTTATGTGATCTATTAATAAGACTTTACATCTTATCATAAATTCTTAAATTATAAAATAAAAATAGTGCAAATTATATCATAAACAAAATTGGATAGTAAATAACTTTTTTCCTAACTATTCTTTTATTGTTATATTCAAGTTAAAAATAATTTATAAAGCTGGAAAAAACAAGTTTTTGGATGCAAAATACAGTTTATTTTGTATGATAATGATATATTTTAAAAATATATTAAAGGTATTATGTGGGGCCCAGGAGATAGCATGGAGATAGGGCATTTGCCTTTCATGCAAAAGGTCATCGGTTCAAATCCCAGTGCCCCATATGGTCCCCCGTGCCTGCCAGGAGCAATTTCTGAGCATGGAGCCAGGAGTAACCCCTGAGCGCTGCCGGGTGTGATCTAAAAAAAAAAAAAAAAAAAAAAAAGGTATTATGCAGGGAATTGAAATTCTGTTTAAATGTTACAAGTTAACCAATTTCTTGTACAATTGGTGTGAATTTTGTTTCTTATAAATGTTATAAAGAAATGTAATTAATTTGAAATATATAACGATATCATCTGCCTCATGGAGATATGGGATGCCAGATGCCAGGGATCTAACAATCTTCTGTCCTGAATCAGCCTCTTGCTAGACAAATGCCCTACTTTTGTGCTATTCACTTCAGCCCCAAGAAGCAGTTTAAAATATGTAACTTTAAATTTTAAATAAAATATATTTTCCCAAAAATTTTTGAAAAGCACAAATTAATCAATAAATATTTTTTGTTCCCTTGCTTTAGGAAGGGGAAATGAAAATAAACAATAGATAACTTTATCAAAATTGTGTAATACATATCTGTGTTATATATACTCAATAATAAGACTGTGGTCCTATTCAAAATTAATAGTATCCAGTAATGATTTCAAATGAGGTTCATTATTTTTCACACAAAAGATAAAGTATATTTTCAAAAATCATTTTTAAAAATTTTATATTTTAATAAAAATTATAGATTAATATTGCACAATTTTTTTAATTTAAAGGGTCAGAACGACTATGTTTTTCTGTCTATTTTGGGTTGGGTTTGTTTTTGGGAGGAGGTTTATTTTATTTTATTTTTAAAGGGATTTAACCTGTCCATGCTTAGGGGTTACTCCTGGCTCTGCACTCAGAATTGGCTTCTACAGGCTCAAGTAACCATTTTGGATCCTGGGGTTTGACCCAGGTTCATCCAGGGTCATCCACATGCAAGGCAAAGACCCTACAACTATGCTATCGCTCCAGGTCCTGTTCTTTGGTCAAATAAAATAAAACTTAGCTGCAAAAGTAGCAAAAGTAGTGGGATCATGTGGGAACACATGATCAACAAGTGTTCAATCATGCTCCCCTGGATTCCCTAAATTGATCCCTAAGTCCTGAGTACTGACTAGTTTGATCCAAGAATCATAAAACTAAATTAAAAAATAAGACTTTTTTTTTTTTTTTTTGTTTTTGGGGCCGCAACTGGTGACGCTCAGGGGTTACTCCTGGCTATTCACTCAGAAGTCGTTCCTGACAGGCACGGGGGGGCCATATGGGGAACTGGGGGATCGAACTGAGGTCTGTCCTAGGTTAGCGCAGGCACCTTACCTCCAGCGCCACCGCCTGGCCCCTTATTTTGAACATCCATAAATTTACATGTATTACTATATCCTACTTAAATATTGTACATTGTATTTTAATTTAAATAATAATCAATAGTTTATTGGTTAAACATGAAAATCCTGGGGCTGGAGAGATAGCATGGAGGTAAGGCGTTTACCTTATATGCAGAAGGTCAGTGGTTTGGATCCCGGCATCCATCTCTGAGCCTACCAGGAGCGATTTCTGAGCATAGAGGCAGGAGTAACCCCTGAGCGCTAACGGATGTGACCAAAACAAACAATCAAACAAACAAAACCCATGAAAATCCAATACTTTTATTAAATATTGTCTTCATTGAAGTTTAGTATAGTCTTATTATAAGATATATTATAAGATAATAAGTTTACTGATGGCTACTTTAGAAATTCAAATTTTTACAATTAAAATAAACTTTAGTGGAAAATTAAATGTACACAAATGTACAATGATAATTTTCACTTATTAGATGATTTATTATAGCATTAAGTCAAATAAAATTTTAGTACAGTTGAAAGTATATTAATACTGCTGAATAAAAATGTATTGTTTATGTATCTTATTGCAATTACTTTAAATATTAGAAAAATGAATAAAAATTGCTGTAAAATATTGCACACAAAGTAATAATAAGATTTTAAATATTGTGCAGAGGAATAAACATTGGCTCTGTTGCAAAATGAAATATTTTGGTGGAATAAAAAAATTCAACTTTTCCTACCTTACCTTATGTTTTTTAATATATTGTGCTATTTAATCTTCCTTCTGGATCAGTGCTTACAAATCCATTTTGAAGGTCTCTTTGCCTTACTTGATGCTCTCTCTGAGTTAAAGGCATTCCTAGGTCATTAGTTTCATAAGTAACATTTTTTCAGGTCACTAGGTTCTCAGAGTTCTTTTTTATGATATATTTTATTTGATATTTCTGTACATGGCCTCTTGATAGACTCCTCTGCATAAAACCTCAACATAAAAAAAGTAAAAAGAAGAAAGGCAAAATGTACAGGCAGTAGCCTTACCAGAACTAACAGAGTGTATTAAATTTCACTTTATTTGGAATTTAAAGTGAAAATCACAACTAAATTGTTATGAGAATGTACTTTTAAAAGACAAAGAACACTACATATGTATGGATATATGCGTCTGTGTATTTTATGCTGATAAAGGAATGTGAAATATTTCTTTCTTTGATTGAAGTTAGTAACTATTTAAATGTAATCATTAAAGAAAAGAAATTCAAGGTTCGATTCCATGTCTTTTATTGGAATTGTACCCTAAATCCAAATGTTTAACAAAAGAGAAAACATATGACTCTGATTTATAAACATAGCTGTTAAAGATATACCTTGTTTTATTACATGTCTGTACTGTGTCTCCTGGATCAGAACATTTTGAAACTTAAAATTGAGTCCAAACTACTTTGACCACCAATTTTAATATTGTTTTATTAATTGCATGGTCTCAGTTCATGTTTTTGAATCACATTTTTATATTTGAATCACTATCAAATTTTCATTCTTATATATGTTGTATTACTATGATCAGTGATATTTGTTGCCAGCTTATTATTTTTCATTACAAATTGTGCCTATAAAATAATGACCTGATTGGGGCCAGAGAGATAGCACAGAGGTAGGACAGTTGCTTTGCACTTAGTCGATCTCGGATGGATAGTGGTTCAAATCCTGGCATCCCATATGGTCCCCCATGCCTACCAGGAGTTGTTACCACTCTGAAAAGCAAAAGCTCGAAATATTGAGTTTGGTGATGGAAGCATATCAAAAGTGGAGAGAGGCCAAAACTGAGACATCATTAGTGAATAAGTCTTGTATTCAATGGAAAAAATATTTGAGTAATGGCATTGTTTTCTTCAGTGGAGGCAATGGTATTTGAAGTTAGTTAGTAGGGTTACTAGAACAAATCATTTCCATCCTTATGATATGTAGTAAAATCAATGAATGAACAAGAAAAACAAATAAATATAAAAATATACACAGAATATCCAAGACATGGGTTACAAGGATGGAAAAGGAAATGATAGATGGATATAATAGGTAAAATGAGTTTAACGGTAATAGAGAATAGAGTTAGATTTTATATGTTTAGTTTAATTAAGTAAACATACATATGTGTAATGCACATGTAAATTTATTATTCACATTTGCTTATCTCAAATAAAGTGTTATGGTGCATCTGACAGAGAAAAAGGTTATTCTAATGTACACACCTATGATTAAGAAGACAATAATGTTGCTGACACAGGGAAAGTTTTAGTGATATAGGCAGATTAAACCAGCTATATTATAGCCTTTAGCTAAAATATAATCTAGAAAAAGGTTACAAGTCCACAATTTTGTTGAGTTTGAGAGCCGAGAAGTAGCATCAAAAGCATCAAAAGGGAAGTTTCAAGAGAGTCTATAGAGTGTAAGGCAATAGTCCATCACTGACACTAATGTACAACATGAAATAGTAAGTACTCAGAGATTGAAGAATGTAGAACTAGTCATATAGCTAATGGATACTATACTAAATAACAGATTCCCAATGTAAAAAGTTTTATGGATTTTGGAAGAAGACACCTAAGTTTTAGAGTTAGATAAAAATTCCAATACTTGACCTTATATATTTAAATCTAAATCATCTTTAAGATTAAGTCAATGTTCATTTATCATTTTGAAAATCCTAGAGTTATTAATAAATATTTTAAATTAAACCATTGAATCTTGTAAATTAAACAGTAGCCCATGAGATACCACATTTCTTCATGATTTACTGAATATTTAAAATGCACAACAGAGACATACTGTATAGGAGATAAAACTTCTTTCAAAAGTTACTATATATTGACACTATACACAGTAATCTAACAATTCTGGTGGGAATATACAGAGAACTTGATATTGTTTCCATGTTTGTCAATGAGCATTGATTCTACATTTGATTAATTAAAAGAGTCACTTCAATTTTTTTTTTTGGTTTTAAAAATATGGAAAGCTTCACGAATTTGCGTGTCATCCTTGCACAGGGGCCATGCTAATCTTCTCTGTATAGTTCCAATTTTAGTATATGTGCTGCCGAAGCGAACACTCACTTCAAATTTTAAGTTATTTTTTTATTAATCAGATTTTGTGTATATCTCAGACAGATCTTAGTTGTATAGATTTGGGCAATTTTATTTTAAAAATTCTGGAAAAGATTTACCACTTTATGAGGTGTCAAGAAAATTGGCAATTCATATGATTTCAAAATACCAACACTAACAGTAATTTGTAAGAAGTAGTTTTCAACTTTCATGGGTGATTTTGAGGAATTCAGGACATCAGTGGTTGGTATAATAGGTGTAAAAGAAGATGTGTTGGACATATTAAGAGAAACGAAATGAAAACTGAAGTCTAAAGAAATGACTGCACTGCAATGTTATGAACAAATCTTTAACAGTTGTTTTATGTGTATGGACAAATAGAGTGGATTCTTGGAGTGAAAACTACTACTTGTTGAAGAGATTATGAAAAAAAGGAAGCGAAATTTGAAAGTAATGACTTCAATCCTACCACAGGTAAATGATATCTAGTAGCACTATCCTATACAGAGAAATTTTATCTCAAAAAGACAAGAACTAGTTATGGTCAATGGCAAAACACCTTCCTTGAAGATCAAAGACTGCAGATTTGATCTGTGCACAAGTTTTATGCCATGCTCAATTACAGCAAAATTGCCATCCAAGAACCTCCACACTGAACACATTGTGGGATTTCAGGTACAGCACAACTAGGTATGTGCAAACAATACAACTGAAGTATTTGTAATATAACCAACACCTGCTATCAAAAAACAACCAAAAATTAAACACAAAAGAGTAGGTGTAAAGAATGAAAGAATAATTTTTAATGTTAAGTAAAGCTGCAAATATCATCGTGTTACTTTAATAAATTGCCAAAGCCATTCCACCATGAGCAACCATTATTTTGGTTATTCAGCAGTCACCCATGCCAAGGTAAACTTTTCACCAGCAATAAGATCATATTTAATGTAAACTCAGATCCTAGTTAGCATTTTAGATCAGTAAGTGTTTTAAATTAAGGGACTTATGCATCACTTTTCAAGCATAGTGCTACAACTCACTTAATAAACTATAGTGCCACGTTAAATTCTACATGATCTTTATAAATCTTTGTAAATCAAAGGTTAAAAAAGGCTGGGCCAAATATATATTAAAGCAGGAATTATACCTTCCTTCTGCATGGCCTACCTAGGTTCTATAACCTGACTCCATACATAACCTGAGCATTAAAATCAGTGCCAGGAGTAAGCACTGAGTATTGTTAGTATGGCTACAATACATCTAAATTTGTAAATACATAGATTGTTCAGAGATCTATAGTGTGCTAACCAATTCATTACAGTGCTTTGGTCCTAACCCTCAATATTTTTGAAACATGATGTGCATCTAAAAATCAAAAAAAAAAAAAGAAAAGAAAAAGTATTTTGGTATATGTTCTGCAAAACAGTCAAATAGCACACAATATGCATAGCACAAATAATTATTTCTTTAAGTTGTTTAACTCTGGATGAATAGATTAAATGTCTGGGTTCCACCTTTAAAAAATTTAAGCACAAGAATTACCCCTCGTGCTAAAAGACAAAATATACAGTGTGTAGAAATGCAGTGCTAAAATCAACATATTTATTTTTTTTACAAAATCTATAACCTGGTGGCAAATATCCAAGAAAAATAGAATTAATCCAAAAATCAAGTCAAAAATCCTATAGAAAATATTGAGGTTAGAGATGCCTGGAAACTTGTGTGGATAAAAATATAATAAAAGTGGGGAGAGTTATGTGATCAATGTACGTTTATGACACTTCTGTATTAATGTCAAAAGAACAACAAGAAAATGTGTTTTGTCCAAAATATTATATAAGATAGGTTTTGTCCAAAATATGATACAAACATATAACATAAATACGAAAAATATAAAATTTATTGGCTTTTCTGAGTATATTAAGGTACTATAGTTACCCATTGAAATATTCAACTATAATGTTTTATATTTAAAAACATAATATTTATTAGAGTTCAAAAGCAACTTTTTGTGTGGTATTATCTATTTTTTGCAAAGGTATTTACTCTAAATAAAATATTTTTTGGTATTACATATCAAGCTTTATAATATAAAATTATGATAGATAAATTGCTAACTGCCTCACTCAATGGCATGAAATCCGGGATATTTCTGTACTTAATATGAATTAAAACAGTTACATCTTATCCCATAAATGTTAAAAAATATTAATTATTTTTACCTGTTCATGGAGAAAATGAATACTTATATTAGTTGTCTATTAATTGCATTCACTCCAAATTGACTGGCATAATCAGAACCCTACCCAAATTAGTTTATCCTTCATTTTCTCATGTAGCTGAATATTTGTTTTTACTTAGTTTTTGGGCCACACCCAGAGACGCTCAGGAGTTACTCCTGGGTATGTGCTCAGAAATCACTCCTGGCTCTGAGGACCATATGGGACGCTAGGGATCGAACCCAGGTCCGTCCTGGGTCAGCCACTTGCAAGTCAAATGCCCTACCACTGTACCAGCCCATTTCTATATCCAGCCTCACCTAGAGACCTCCAAACTGCAAGGTTTGATTCTTGAACGCAGATCCAGGCATAAGCTCTGAACACTGCTTACTTAGGCCCAAAGACAAGCTCCACCCCAAATGGGGAGAAAATATTCAAATGAGCAATAATACCTGAAGGTTAGCACTATATTCTTCATAATTTAGAATTGACACTTGTTTAAAGGTCAGGAGAGGTCAACAATGCAACAATTATCCCGCCATTATTCCAATCTGTTTTTCTGATAAGATGTTCTATTTTTCTTTTCTTTTTTTTTTTTTTTTTTTTTTTTTT
>PVKC010011059.1:0-25092 GCA_004027635.1 Crocidura indochinensis
ACCTATGAGGGAAATGGAGAGCCTGTCTAGAGTACAGGCAGAGGGTGGGTGGGGAGGAGAGAGATTTGGGACAATGGCGATGGGAACGTCGCACTGATGATGGGTGGTGTTCTTTACATGACTGAAACCCAAACACAATCATATATGTAATCAAGGTGTTTAAATAAAATATATTAAAAAATTGGATTACAAAGGCCTTGCAGCATTCATAACTGTAGCCCCTATAATTCAAAAGAAATAGAATAAGAGCATTTAGAATGAAAGCACTGGGAAATGAATAATTAAATTCTCTTTGTTCATTTCACAGAGGTAAAGATCATACACATAGCAACTGAACTGAAAATGTTGGTGGATAATTTTTTCTGGCACCCCAACTCAATCATGTGTGCCTTTGATCACTGCTAAAAGCAAGTTTTAAAATGAATGTTGGTAACCATTAGGCAAGGCAATAGAAAGCCCCCCTACATGCATTTTATAAAATTATATTGTAGGTATTCTAAAAGGTTGAAAAATCAGCTATAAGTCTTGGAACTTAGTTTCAAGTTATAGCACTGATTTACCCATTGCCCCCTTCATTTGTTGGAGAACTTTCCAAGTCTTACAAGCAGTGTTGAGTGGGCCTTGGGTGATGACTCTTCCTTCTGATTCATGGGCCCATGAAGATTAACCAGGTCACTCCAGGAGAGTTTCCTGTTGATGCTCAGAAGATCATGTACTGGGAAATGGAACAAGAGTTGATTGGTTGCAAGGTGAGCATCTTATTTCTCCAGCCCTACATTCTGGTGTCCAGCCTTCCCTATAACAGAGATGTTGAGACGTAATGTGGTATGTATTGCCCCTAATGTTTTATGACCCTGCTCTGTAAGGTATGTTCTGTGACTAGCCAAGAAGTCACAGATGGGGCTGGAGAGATAGCATGGAGGTAAGGCATTTGCCTTGCGTGCAGAAGGTCGGTGGTTCCAATCTCAGCATCCCATATGGTCCCCCAGCCTGCCAGGAGCGATTTCTGAGCACAGAGCCAGGAGGAACCCCTGAGCTTCAAAACCCAACCCCCCCCCCCAAAAAAAAGAAGTCACGGACATGGTATCTTTTGTTTGTTTGTTTGTTTGTTTTGGGGCCACACCCTGTGATGCTCAGGGGTTACTCCTGGCTATGAGCTCAGAATTCACTCGTGGCTGGGGGACCATATGAATGCCAAGGATCGAACCAGGGTTTGTCCAGGCCCAGCAGCATGCAGGCAAATTCTCTACCGCTATGCTATAGTTCCGGCCCCATAAAGTCATGGTATCTTTGACTTACAACCACATTTAATGGAACAGCTTTGACTCAAGCTTCCGCTTCCAGTGCCAGTATCCTGTTGGTGCCGAGGAGGCAGAAGTTATCTAAAACCTGCACTGCAGAGATAGAGTTAGGGTAAGGCTAATGGGGCAGGCTGCATGATAGAGTTGCATTGAATGTGAGGTCAATAGAGACAGAAATCAGAGAAACGACCCTCACTTTCATGGGGCAATTTAAAAAGAAAAGATGTACCCATTTCCAGGACCTATAAAAAAGAATCTTGCAAGCACTTATTGTGACACTTATCCAATAAATAGTCAAAGATCTAATCTAGCAAAACTGTAGTACAAAGGAACTGAACTAAAAAGTTATAACAGGGGACTGGAGAGAGCACAACTGTAGGAATTTTGCCTTGCATGCAGCCAATCTAGGACGGATGGTGGTTTCAATGTCAGCATACCATATGGTCCCCTGTGCCTGCCAGGAGCTATTTCTGAGCACAGAACCAGGAGTAATTCCTGAGCACCGACGGGTGTAACCCCCAAAAAACAAAAACAAAAACAAAAGGTTACAACAGAAACTAGCATATTTATCACTTATTCATTGAAAATTTGTTTTGTTTTTCTCCTAAAATGATGCTACTCTTTGGGTGCTGGATAGATAGCACAGCAGAGGGGGAGTTTGCCTTGCAAGCAAACTCAACCCAGGTTCAATTCCTGGCATCCCATAAGGTCCCCCAATTTCTGCCAGGAATATTTTCTGAGTACAGAGACAGAAGTAATACCTGAGAACTACCAGGTATGACCCCAAACAAACCAACAAACAAAAAAGATTACCTAACTTATTTAAATTGTTTCAGATAAAATAACTTTTTGATTGATAAAATTTGAATATTTTATTAGATCTACTAGAGATCACCTTGGGGAATATTCAGCTCATAAAAGTAAAATGTGGGAGGAGTTCAGTTAATAAAAGTAATCCCAAACTATGATAAATCACATATTTTTTTCTGAAATTTTTATTACGTATAGGAAATTAGTGAGAATTTTCTTTAGGACTTAGAACAGATTATCTAGGACTGTTTTCATTCATACTGAAAGGTGAAAGGAAGTGATGGGGCCACTCCTCTGTTTGTTAGCAGGATGGTTGCTTTCTAAAATGTGAAAGTGTCTTGTTTTTGCTTAACTACTGTATTTCACTGGCCTCAAGATCTGTCATACAGTGAACTGAGAAGTGATTCATATTTCTTAGGTACTTACAAATAGAAATTTGATTCTTAGAAGTTAAAATTCGTTGTGTAGGAAGATGTGAAGCTATTGAGCTTCGATTTGAGATGACTTCAACACTCTCTCCCTTGACAAAACACACAGAGTAGATTAACTATTAGATAGAGGTTCAAAATTAATGACTGAAACTCAAAAAATTCGTAGTTGGACTTATGTTATCGTCATCAACAGCAAAATAGAGTATTCTACACTTCCTGCTTTCACAATGTTTTCTGCATATTTCAATTTAAATAATTTTTATCAATTGGTGGACTGAATGTGTTATTTTCATAAGCAAAGGAAAGCCGGGCGATTCAAGTGTTACAGAGAATATTTGTTGATAAGAAAATAATGAAAATTTGCAGAAATTTAGAGAAGTTAAAAATATGAATACATTTCATTCCAAATAAAATAAGTAACATGAGAGAAGACAGCAACAGCAGGAAAACTACTTATCATTTTAACTATAGGATTTATGTGAATTAACTTACGTGATCTTTAGAATAATCATTTAAAGCAGGTTTTATTATTGCTATTGATTCTACCATCTCAGAAATTTTATGAGATCTGTTTTTAACCACTTCCTCCAATTTTGGCAAAGTGTGTTTAGATTGAGTTTTTTCCCCCCCATTCTTTCCTTTGAGAATGGATTAACTCTCTGTAGTGTGTATAGATGATAGGGCAGTGTACAGATGATAACAGATAAGTTCCTTTTAGTAAGCAGTATCCTAGTAACATTATCCATTCCATTTATTTTATTCATGCCTTCATTACCAAACAAATCATTTCATAAAAGCCTTTCAGGAATAATTACATGCATTGAGAATTCTCTCGAGAATTCATGATATGCGTTTGACCCCAAGTCTCTTCTTCCCTGGTTCTTCTGAGTAGTTTTCTATGATACTACTGCAAAGCTCTCTTACATAGAAGCTCTTGAAATCAAGTAAGTCTTTAATAATTATGTTTTCACTTCAAGAAACTCATGGATAAACAGACAATTGCTGCTTGGCTAGGTTGGAGTTTACCATATCAAGTTATCTACAAATATGGGTTGCATTTGAAAAATAACTAAAAAATGACATTTTGTGGGTGTTAGGTTGTTCTCACCAATTATAGAATTTTGCAGGGCCCAGAGAGATAGCACAGCGGTGTTTGCCTTGCAAGCAGCCGATCCAGGACCAAAGGTGGTTGGTTCGAATCTCGGTGTCCCTTATGGTCCCCCGTGCCTGCCAGGAGCTATTTCTGAGAATTTTGCAAGGATATTTGTTCAGTATCTTCCAACCTATCAGAGAACATTTAAAACTATCTCTTTGCTTGGAAGATAAGAAAATGAGGCTCAACAAAGTTAAGAGATGAATTCAAGGCCATAGGAGATACAAGACATTTCTAGAAAATGCTCTTACCCAACTCAGTGGGTTTTCATTTATTTATTCATTTATGTATTTACTTGTTTAGGTGCACCTGAAACCTCAGGCCTGTTTTCTGTGCCATTTACTGAGTCTTGCAAGCAGTGATTCCTGAATACAAAGCCAGGAGTAAGACACGTGCCATTCCAGGTGTGACTTCCTCAGGAAACAAACAAATAAACTAAAAATGAATGTCAATTATAGATGAACAAGAGATAGATTTTTGTTGTCTGATTTTCATGTAAGGTATGTTCCTCATGGTAACAAAAGGGCTGCAGCAATTCTATGGATTATGTCTTCACACAAGCTATCTGTCCACAGAAGAAAAGGAGCTATTTTTTATTTCCTCCCTGAGATTTTTTTTTTGAATATCAAGAATATTGTTAGTAAATTTCTTCAAATATATAAATATCCAAAATTAGACCATCTTCTCCTTCTTGAATTAGGCCTTAGAAAGAGAATGGGTGGGATCAATTAGTTAGAACAGTAATGTTTTCCTCTTGAAACTAGTGTATGCTGATTTCTTTGAAATCAGAGGAATTCTGTGAGGGAAAATTTTTTTTAAATGCATAAAATCATATAAATCATGTAACAGAATAAAATTGCAAAGAATTTGAGAAATTGGTAAATTTAGGCTCTCATAAGTAATATACGTTCTTGAGAGTTAATTAGTCAAAATAAAAATTGGGTTTTCTGGGGCCAGAACAGTGGTGCAAGTGATACGGTTAATCTAAGATGGATTGCAGTTTGATTCTCTGACTTCCCATATGATCCCCCAGGCCAGAAGCATTTCTGAGTGCATAGCCAGGAGTAACCCCTGAGCGTTACCTGGTGTGCCCCCCCCCCAAAAAAAAATAAGGGCAAAAATAATTAGGTTTTCTTTGGTTTCAACATTCTTTGGATTGTTTGCTTCTGATTTATGAGCAATTATAAGTGAAATGTGGGGTCTGAGCAATAGGACAGTGAATAAGAGATAGTGCAGGGGACTATCTGACCTCCTGAAGCTAACCTGGAATGCTCTCAGAGCATAAAGTCAAGAGTGGTCCCTGAGCATAGAGCCAGGATTCAGTAAGACTTGAGCATAGAGCCAGGAATACGCCCTGAGCATCTCCAGTGTAGTTAACCCACAATATTTCCCAAATATGTTTTTATATTTCTTGTTCAATTGGGAAATGAAGGGTATGAACCACATAGAAAGAACAGGTAGGAATTTCATAAACAATAATGCAGGTTCTTTCCTAAGGGGATATTGCAAACAAGATGATTTCTACAAAGGTGTGTTGAAACATGGCTAGCAAAATTGTAATTATTCTTTGTTGGTTTCAACTTATTCATGATGTCTCAGAGGTTATAAAAGAGAAGATTTTGTCTATTAGGTTCTTCCTATTATTCTTGTATGTTTGTAACAAGGGGAAAAACAGTATTATTAAAAGCATTGTAGCTTGAGTTAACCCGTGGTCCTGTTTCAAAGGTGCTTTCGGATCATAAAACAACATTAAAAAAATAATACAAAGACTTTCATTGCAAAGTAACAAGAAGGCCCATAAAATCTAGTTGTCCTTTTTTTTTTTTCTTTCCCCAGGTAACAAATATATAAGAGGATCCCACAATGACAATGCTTAGTTAGGTAAATACTATGAAGCTTAATCCGCCTTTAAAGTTTAGATTACAGACCTACTCAGCAAGGAACAGTCAACAAACCAGCAGGATAAAGCAAACTTGCATTAAAATAAATGAGAATCTAACAAAACACAGTTACTGCTTAATGGGCTGTCAGTGGAGTGCAAATCTTCCCAAATTGCCAGGAAATGGACCATAAGCCCCCAATTTAAAGTGAAATTCCCCCCTTGCAAGGATTCCATAGAAAAAGCGAAATTATCAGGGATTTGACTTTTATGTGCCTACCTGTCTCCAGCTTCCTCCTTCTTACTTAATGGAGAAATTTGGGGGGCTAATTAGACATTGCTGAAGGGGGGACAAGACAAAGTCATTAAGATGATATCTCTCCGCATGAGAAATCTGACTTGTTTTCTACTCATATTGTAAATTGAAATTTAACTTAGAGAACATTATGGGCCTCTGGCAATTCTTTATTCCCAGAAATTATCTAGTCTCATAAAAAAGGTTTAAAAATTATTTTTATCACTCGTTACATTAGCAAGACGTTGTCTAGTGCAGAATCTACATTTATGTTTCATTCAAGATTGTGTCCAAATGCTTAGGAATTTGGTTGTTAATGATTTGAATGGTAAAAAGCCCAATTTTCTAGATCTTTGTCTTAAAAGAGAAAACAAGTGTTGGAGTTAGGTGTTTGTTTGCTTCTTCCTCTATTTCTAATATTGTGACCAAGGGTGAAAACAATTCAATCTGCCTGAGATTCCTCAGATATGGTTCATAAAATGGAGACAGAAAGTTCTTGATGTGGGCAATTTTCAAAACAAATAGAGCTAATGTATGTTTTATGAGTCCCTGGTCCATCAAAAGTACTATGTAAATCATGGAATTCTCCCCAGTTTGTATTAGTATTACCTCTATAAAAATTGGGAGAATAGAGAAAGTTGTCTTTTCAGGGTACATACCAAACTCCCAGGTACCATCTTTGATCTCTTTGGAAATGCTCATCTTGCTTTTCCAACATCACACTCAAACTTGGGGTCCCTCCTCTCCACCGTTCCTGAGTTCTGTAGTCTACTCAACCATAAACTGGCTTTCATGCAATGTGAGGGAGTTGAAGCAAACCAAAGGAGAAAGAAAGGAAAGAAAAACAGCTCAATGGTGCTGTTTTTTTTCCCCCCAAATTATTTTCACTGTGTGAATGTCCTTGGAGGGCAGAAACAGGATCTGGGCAGCATTCCAATTTCATCATCACTTTAGGGTGGCAAGAGGTACAGGAACTACACATGATTTGGCTGCCATCATGGTCCTTGGTTTTGAGGATTCCCCTCAATTAAACCGAGTACATCACCAAGGGAAGTATCTGATTCTGGACTTACCTAGAATTGTCCATTACCCCACAGTTTTAAAGATTAGCTAAATTTCTCTAAGATAAAGAAAGGTTGAGTTTAATCTTGGAAATGAGGAACAGTAATATTCCTAACAACCTGATACCATAACAATCAGGATGATGGGGAAAAAACATAGAATGTGATTTTCACAGTGGGTTGCTATTCAGTTATAATTATTACTAAGTGGGTCTTATCCTGAAGGTGTAGGTCTAGGGATAGGTGATGTCTGACCAAACCATAATCCATGACAATTCTTCCCAAAATACATTACAAACTAGAGCTGGGGCCAAGAATTCTCTCTTCTCTTCTGGTAATGAAAGTCAAAGGATATAAGCTTAGATGTCTGTAAGCCAGGCCTAATGGGAGAGAATGATGTCCATTCACCAGGTGAAAGATGGTTCTGCCTTTCACCCTTCATCTCCATGTGGATTTCTGCTATCCTCAAACCACACAGTCCTGTCTCATGTGGTCATTTTGGAAGATAATTCTAACAGA
The DNA here is from genome assembly GCA_004027635.1 of Crocidura indochinensis. NCBI lineage: Eukaryota > Metazoa > Chordata > Mammalia > Eulipotyphla > Soricidae > Crocidura > Crocidura indochinensis. The sequence goes on from PVKC010011059.1 coordinate 7,450, forward strand.
CTGCTAAGTTGTAGGACTATTACTGTTTTATTTAAACAAGTGAGCAGAAAGTCTCTCTGCCTTAAATAAGAATGTCTGATCTTGAAATCTGTATGTGAATTATTTTGTTTCCAATCATATCAGAATGAAGTTATAACTTACTGTGTATGTTGTTTCTATTACCAAATTCAGTTGAGTTTCTGTATGTGAAGGTGGTTTATTCTGCAATTACTCATTAGGAATCAGACCTCCAAGAATCAATGCCTTTATTTATAGTGACCACATTACTTCTATTTTTTTAAATGCATATTAACAAATTTGGTCACAATTGTGTTTAGGTTTATGATATTGGCTCAAAAATTTACTGCCCTCCATCACCACCAAAGTACCAGTCAACCTCTATCACAATTCTCTGTCATCTTTGCTCTGATCTTTGTTCTCTCAACCCCTACTTCCACTTTTTTGCTGATAAATGATGTAATCCAAGGGCCAAGAATTTGCTACCTTTTCTTCCCCTTCAACTGTTTCTTAATATTCAACTCTGAGCCTGAAAGTGATAATTATAGGATGAGGATGTCAATCTAGAGGGATGAATATGCACTCAGGAAACAATGATTATAGGTTTTACTACAATATCAAATAGAAGATCTTGAATATAAAATCTAAATGCAAATGAGATGTGTCTCATTGAATTGAGACACCTATCGTCTCCATATCCCATTTAGAACAATAAATTCCAGGCGAAATAAAAGTCTTTTGTAAATATTCTACCACTGAAAGCAAGGCATAGTCAAATGACAGCAAAATCTTATATGTAAGGGGATAAAACATGATGTCATTATACCCAGCAAATGTAAGAGCGATCTGAACTGCATCTCAATATGTTGGTGGGATTGGAGAGAGGGGCTTGGGGGGAAGGAGCATACCTAGAGGCACAGTGCTCTGTGTTGGGTGCTCAGTGTTGGGTGGAGGGGTTTGCTCTTGGCAGTGCTCAGGAGCATGCACTGTCAGGGTCCAAGCCAGGCCTTCTGTATGCAAAACATGGACCTGCTTTCTTTCTCCAATCAGCATATTGATAAAGACAACAAAATGTGGACAATATGGCTACCTAACAATACAAATTGTCTTCTCTTGAAGGTCTAGTGAAAGATACTTAAAAACTGTGCAATTTCAAGGCCAAAGTTATAGCACAGTGGTAGAGTGTTCGCCTTGCATGTGGCCTACGCAGGATCGATCCAGGTTCAATTCCCAGCATCCCACATGGTCACCCAAACCTGCTAGGAGCAATTTCTGAGCACAGAGCCAGGAGTAAGCCCTGAGCACCGTCAGGTTTGGCACACAAACTTAAATAAATAAATGTTTTATAAAACCCTGCAATTTCAACCTAGTGGGAGAGCTGAATGGGTTAAAGCACCGGCTTTGGTGTAGGAAGTTTAGTGCCACATGCAACCCTCTTGCATCAAGCTTGGAATCCCTATGCACACCTTTAAAGTAGGGTAACCCCTCAAAAAATAATTTTTGTCACACTCAGCAGTGTTTAGGGCTTATTCCTAGTTCCACATTCGGGGATCACTCCTGACAGGACTCAAAGTACCAGATGTGGTGTCAGGAATCTAATTTAGGTCAACTGTTGTAAGACAAGCACCTTCCCTCCAACACCATTTCTTCAACACCCAAACATACAGATTTTTTCAGGAAAATGTGACTTTATAACTCAAACTATGGGCATAGCTAAACATCTGTTAATCTTCTTCTGAAGAAGAAATCACGAATCATGACATTTTGAGCAAGTCTATCTTAGAGGTTCAAAGTGCTAATATGAGGAGTTGGTGTTTCAGTATTTTTCCAAGTAGATATTTGAACTGTGCGGTCATATTTTTTAAATATCACTAACTAAAGCAGGAGACATAGAACAGTAGGTAAGGCACTTGCCTTGCATAAGATGTACTCGGATTCCACCTCCAGCACCCCCCCCCATAGTGAGCATCCCCAACAATGAACCCTATTGGATCACTAGGAATAAGTCCTGAGCATGTGGGCCAAGAATAAGGGGGAAAAATCCTGAAAATTCTTAGAATAAATTATAACTGCAAGTATATACAAAATGGTTATGGATTCTGCAAATGTCTATGGTGAAATGTACTTTTGTCACATTGAATGACCATTGTGAAAACAGGAGCACAATGAAATTGCTTTTTTAAGAAAAACCTGCCCCAATGATGCAGTTAGATTGAAATATGAACCTCCACTGTAGCTTGTCCCAACACCTCAGAATAAGCATAATAGTATATCAGGGAGAAACATGTGCTTAGAGGAGAACTTGGTCAAACCTGGGTTCTGCTCTAAATTATTATGCATTATATTGTAAGTATCACATATAATTATGGCACAAAAATCTCCCGATGCATCAAATAACTCTTTGAGAATGTCAGTTCAATGAATTACATGTAAATGAATCAAAAACACATGGGCAAAGTTTATCTTGAAATATAGAACTTGCCCAAATGTGTTTTGGGTTTACACCCCCCCACACACAAATATCCAACCTTGGCTGGTCAAAATCTCTACTGTAGTTCTTCACCAGAGTTTCCGGTCATTACCTAAAATCCTGGCCCCCTGACTTCTGTTTGTTTGTTCCTAACATTCTTTTCTGGGTTAGGGGAGTTCATTAAATGCATACACATTTAGCCAAACACTTCAAATATGCATCAGAAATAGGTAAGATTAACAATATATTTGCCCCAAACACACATTCAATATACATTTAAGGGTAATTTTTGTTTGCAAATGACAATGTAGGAACATTTTTTAAATTTGTTTGTTTATTTTTGGGTCACACTCAGAAATGTTAAGGATTTACTCCTGAAAAGCTCAGAGGAACATAGTGGATATTGTGAATTAAATCCAGGTTGGCTGTTTGTGAAGTAAGCACCCTCCTCACTGCACTATCATTTAGCTCCATAGAACAATAATTTTCCATTGCATTTCATAATTCTACAGGTATGTCAAGAAAAGATTGTCAAGTGTTTCAGCAAATTGTGAAATACTGGTTTCTTCAGAAATCACCATCATTCATTTTATTTAAAGACATCTGTAGTCTATGGAAATTCATTCATAGATATGGGAATCTTTGCATACATTCTATTCATGTGTCCCACAAATCAGTCAAGGCTACATAATCCACTTCAGACAGGTTGCCCCCCTTTATTTCCCTCATATTCCTTCTAACAAGAAAAAGCTTAATTAATAAAGTTTTAACCTATAACGCTGAGTAACTCCAGAATATTTAGCGATTACATTAGGTGGTTCAAGTTTCTCTCTTCTCGTATTTTAAATATTGATTTAGTATCCAATTTTGCCTTCTGTGTTTTCTTACAGAAGATCAGAATTATGTTAATTAAAAAGACAAACAAGCCCGATAGATGGTGGCCTAACAACCTAGAACTTTCAAAGAAAAATCTCATTATTTATTTGAAAAGATCATCCCTGGGCAGAAGGTTGGGCCTCCACTAACACTTTTAGATATGTTATGTGATCCATTTTAGAAAGGATAATCTGGCCTGGAAACCTTTTTCCTCAATTATGGCCGAAGCTGGCATTCTTTGGAAGTAAAGTCAGCAAGTGGGAGAGATTCTGAGAGCCCATCTCTTGGGACTGGGAATTTGGGATTATGTCACCACTTAGCGAATATCAACACTGATGACTGAAATGAATCCCACTCCCCACAGACTGAAGTGATTAGCCTCTCTGGTATCAGCCATCTCCCTGTTGTTGGTATATGATTTCAGTAAAGTAAGAGCAAGGCCAAGTTCAGAAAAAGACCAAACCACAACAACAACAAAAACTTGGTAATGAATAATACGAATTCTTACTGAGCTCCTTGTAACCTCACATGGTGTAAAATAGGTTCTCTCCCTACTTCTTCCCTCAATGAAATGATTATATATTTCGTAAATAATGACAGACAGAGAGCTAAAAAGGATTTTTTTTAATCTAGTATCTGGGGAAAACCTCACGGAAGAAGTTTGCAAAGTCATACAGTTGTGCTCTAAGAATGGAGACAAGTTTTGCATCCACACACTTCCTTTAATAATTGCTCAGAATATTCTCATAGTAAATTGTGTAAATGACAAAGGGGGGGGTTCTTTCTCTGAACTTTACATTTCTTCATGTCAGGTTTTATAGGTTGAAATGGAAGGAGACATATATAGGTCTCTCAGTTAATATTTTTTTGCTTATAGATTTCTATTTAAAGCTATATAAATAAATAAATTATATAAATAGGTAGCAACATATACTTTGTAGCAGATATATGGGCAAGAAATTCAACATACCCATTACATAAGTTTGAACCCAATGCCAAATATATTCTGTTAACTTTGTTGGTTTTTTTTTGGGGGGTGGAGCACATCAGATGACATTCAGGGGTTACTCTTGGCTATGCACTCAGAAATCGCTCCTGGCTTGGAGGGACCATATGGGACGCTGGGGGAATCAAACGTTGGTCTGTTCTGGATCAGACATGTGCAAGGCAAACACCCTACTGCTGTGCCACTGCTCTGGCCTCAGTATTCTGTTAACTTTTTATATTCTATGAGAGTTTCAAATATATTTGTAATCATGCCTGACATTTTCAAGGTCAGGCCTTACTTAGTCTATGACTAAATCAGACTTAGTGTCATTCGAGGATTCAAAATAAGTTCACGGCACGTACCGATTACCCTGCTGTCTTTTAGGTCAGATTCTTTGATAACTGCTACTTGTTGGCATATGTACATGACTTAAAATTCTTATAACTTCATACATATCACTTTTGTATATAAGATTTCAGGTTCTGGGAAAGACTCAGCAGAGAAACAGGGAGAAGAAGGAATATGTAAAAGGAGGAAGGGGTAAATTGGGTAAATGAAAAATGCAAAATGGTAACTAGAACTTTTTATTTTACTTTTCCTAAATAAGCACTGAGGATATTTTCACAGAGGAAATATCTAGAACATTAAAGATGAAACCTAGGATGTAAACACTTCAGATTATTTTTTTGATCAGAAGGTCGCTTTGGAAAACATAAGCTGAAAATATCATGATTCAAAAAAGTGATGGGTGTGTTGGGGGTAGGGAGATGATCCGTAGATTGAATGTGCTGGTGACTTGCAAAAACACCATTTGGCTTTATGAAAAGGGGAGAGATAAGTGAAAGGGGCATATGAGTGTGAAATATAATCATTTCAGAACAGAATTCCCTTCAGTAAGTCTTTGTTGAAACAAGGACAGCTAATATGTTTGACAGTGGAGACCAGGTAAAATGATCGGTGATGCTGAAACTGCATCTGTTACTTTGTCCTGGTGAAACCACTTTGGGATGGGGGGAATAAAGATACTGAGAAGAGATGCAGCGTGGAAGTGGTGGCCTTTTGATTGTTTATAACTTACAACGTCTAATATTGAAGTGGAATTCGGAGTTAATGATAAGAAAGTATTAATGCCTCCCTGCTTCTGATAAGAAGGACATTTTCTCAGGAGTTTCTTCCAACACATTCTTCTTAAGCAAACATGATTCTGAAATGTAGCTATATTATAGCTCCAACCCCATTATGCCAAGTGCCAGAAAAAGGAAGCACTGATATTTTCTATCTCAAAGAATAGGGCCTCGTGGAGATGAGAAAACGAATCCCATCGCTTCTCGGCCTTTTGGCTAAGATCAAGTGAGAAAATGAATCCCACATTTTGTAAACTATATCACAGGCTGTTTTTGTCTATTGAGAGATTGGGAAGGTGGATGCTAGAAATTTTTTGTAAAGCTTTGGTTAACCCTTCGTTAATTACTCCAAGAAGTTTTTGTAAATTTGCTTTCTCTGCATCTTTACTTTCCTTCTTTTTACTTTCCTATACTCAACCCCTTCTCATCCTCTTCTTCCACCTCTTCCTTATCTCTTCCTCCTCCATTTAGAATATTAACATACTAATGTACTTCACCATTAAGGTGACCATATTTTTTGCATTTCTGGACTATTGGTGATTTCTATTTCTTACCAATAATGACGTGCTGGGGGACAAAGGAATGATGTACTTTGAATTTCCTGTTCAAAGGATTGATTGGAACACACTTATCAAATTGGTAAGGGAAGCAGATTGTATTGCCATTTGTTTTTTTGGACGGCCACACCCGGTGACGCTCAGGAGTTACTCCTGGCTATAAACTCAGAAATTGCTCCTGGTTCGGGGACCATATGGGACGCCGAGGGATTGATCCACAGTTTGTCCTAGGTCAGCGCGAGCAAGGCAAATGCCCTACTACTGTGCCACGGCTCCGACCCTAGTATTGTCTTTTTAGCTAGAAGAAAACAGTTATCCCAAAGACCCCCTAAAGCACAGGTATGACTTTTTTCTTGCCTCTAAAAGGAAGCTGAATTATCTTTTGTCTACAGGAATTCTTGCTACTGAGGTCCACATTATTTATACTCATAGGGGACCCTTGTCATGATAACTATTATTCATTTATATACATGATGCCAGTATCTAGGGGAAAAAACAGAGAAAGATAATATATCTCTGAAGTAAATCTAGCTAGAGACTATTTTTAAAAATAGGAGTTTCTGGGAGAGATAGGAGAGTGGTAGGGCATTTGCATTGCATGTGGCCAACTGGCGGGGAGGTCAGTTCAATTCCAGGCATCCTATATGGTTCCCTACCCTGCCAGGGGTGATTTCTGAGTGCAGAACCAGGAGTAACCCCTAAGTGTCACTGGATGTGGCCCAGAAACCAGTCAATCAATCAATCAACTAAAGTTTAAAAGAAATATAGCATCTTCCACCCTGAGATTGAAACACAAGGAACAACTTTCAAGAAAAGGTTATAGTGTTGGCCTTACACCACAAAACATCCTTTATGGGCCTCTAAGCATGACTAGGAGTGATCTGTGAGTGTAGAGTCAGGAGCAATCTCTGAGCGGTGCTGCAATTGAAAGAAAGAAAGAAAGAAAGAAAGAAAGAAAGAAAGAAAGAAAGAAAGAAAGAAAGAAAGAAAGAAAGAAAGAAAGAAAGAAAGAAAGAAAGAAAGAAAGAAAGAAAGAAAGAAAGAAAGAAGAAAGAAAGAAAGAAAAAGAGAGAAAGAAAGAAAGAGAAAGAAAGAAAGAAGGATAGGAAGGAAGAAAGAAAAAGAAAAAATGAAAGAAAACAAATGAAGGAAAGAAAAATAATTAGAGAATACAATTTTTTTCTTGGAAAACCAAATATGTGCCCATAATGTTATTCTTGTAACAGTGAACATAAAATATCCAGAATTTAGTGTTTGATCTTCACTGGATAAAATATCACTCAAAGTAAATATCTCCATGAACAGTGATGCATTGCAAGTCCATTAGAAGTTATGAATGGCTTATGAGCCGCTGTTACAACCAGCCATGGCCCATTTATGACTATAGTTATTTCATAACATCTTTTCCTAAGTGATTGAAAAAGACACATATGTTTAGTCTATTAAGGGAGGCAGCAGGCACACTCTGGGAATTCGAGAGCGTTTCAGTTACACCAATTTAGGAGATAACTCCAGCCTCGGTCACCACTTCGTTCTTTCTGGGAAGCTGAGTCCAGACTCTGGTGTTTAATGGCAACTTGACGCTGCAGAGAGATTTTAAAGCCCAAAGACAGAAGAAGGGGCTCATCTATTAAGCAGTCTTGGGTTGCCCTTACAAAAAGCAACATTTTTGTCCATGACACAAATCTTCTTCTAATCACACAATGATCTACATGGGGTATACATTGCCTCATATTTGTATCGTCTGACACTAGCTTACATGTCTAAAATTTGATGACAACATTGAAACGATGACAAATCAACATAACACGTATGGCATCTTGCATCTTTTGCTAGCTTACTAAATATTCTAACAGAGAAATTAAAAAAAATAAAAAGAATCCATTTCTTTTTTTTAAGACATGGGTTATGAGTTAAAATTTTGTCTTCATGTTAATCCACTGATTACCAGCTCAAAGCTGTCTATTAGAGGAATGGAAATGAGGAAAAATATTAATAGATAAATCGGGTATTTGTGTATGTGTGAATTCTTTTTTTCAACCTCTTAATTTTATCTTATTTTAAAATTCGCCTTGGCATTATTTAAATCTATCAATGCAACAAAGACTCTAGATACAGAGATCTAGCAGTCCTTTTGCTTCACTAACCCACAAATATTGACTGAATTCAGTTTTTGATTCATGCAAAAAGCCATTTTGGGTTATATAGATTTTATTTTTGGTTTTGGGGTCCTACCCAGCAGCGCTCAGGGGTTACTCCTGGATCTACACCCAGAAATTGCTCCTAGCAGGCTTGGGGGATGATATGGGATGCCAGGATTTGAACCACCATCCTACCCATGCAAGACAAACGCCCTACCTTCATGTTTATCTCTCCGACCCCATATATAGATTTTTTTTCTGTAATTTTTTCCTCAAGTTTTTTTTTATATGAGGTAACCATAGTTTACAAGAATGCAAATATAACCTGTCACCAAAGTATTTAATTAATCAAAGGGATTGGAATCTTTCCTACCACATACCTCCTATTCTGACTACCTCCATTCTGTAGTCAGAGTGTGAATAAGGGTTTATTTATGTTGAGGTTGCCTATTTCTTTCCTTAGTTCCTATATACACCACAACTGAGGAGGATCATCCCAAAACTTACCTTCTTCTTCAAACTTACTGTTTTTAGTAAGATTGTAGAATATGGCAAAGTTCATCTTTTATGATAGCTGAATAGGCTTTTATTGCTTACCAATGTCCTTCTCTATCCATTAATCAATTCAATTTGACTTAATACTGACTTTGAATACTGAGACCCAGCTTCTCATCACCCTGAATTTCACTGCTGCCCTGTCCAACCATAACCAACGGACCCTTATGCTTAGGAGCTTGCCTGTAATTATTGCTGATTCTGTACTGTTCTATTGTTACTCTGGATTCTCACACCAGCACCAGTGCACACTGAAAATGGGCATCTGGGAGTGAAGAAATACACCCTAAATGAGGGATAACTGTGTATCACTTTAATATATTTTGCCAGATGGTTGCAGAACACTTACTTCACTCAATCTATAGAAGTGTAGGCAAAATTAGTTCTTTTTTTATTACCACCTACAATTCTTTCTCATCGTTTGCCAGACTGTACTAGTTAACATGAGCAAAACTTGGATCTTGGCTTAGGGACTTAGTTGGCATGACACCTCTTCTGGTTAAGAAGGATCTGTGTGGGGCTCAGCTCATCAACTCACTACCATCTTTCAGGTAGATTTGAAAGTAGAAGATTTGAGGGCATTCATAAAACAGCTCTAGCATTCCTAGAAGAAAAGGGTAAAGGTAAAATTAAGGATTTAAAAACCATGTGTGGGAAACATATGAATACTTATGGGTAACACTGTTTGAGGGGTGAGAAGTGTTGGAGTATGTGGGAGAAATAAAAGGGCTTCCAGGAAAATTTTGGGGACTAATCACATTTGGACAAACACCTTTGTTGTTCTTTCTACTACATAATATATTTATATATCCCACAGATTTATAAATTAAATTTTGTCAGTGAATCCACTTGCTTGTCAAGTGCCAATGTTTGCATGAAAGAAGAGAAGCACGATAAGGAACTGGTCAGTAAAACAATGGTTTTGTTCAATGAACAGCTTATTTCTCTGGTAAAGATTTTAATTATTATCTTCTAATAGACTTATTCATTTGAGTGCTTGTCATCAGCTTTTTACACATATGCAATGTCTGGTCCAGGCAGAAAGTCTGTGTGCTGAAGCAGACAGATTGTGAATTTTAAACTGCTTCATGTTAAAAAGTCTAAAGTATTAATACTGAGAATACTGAGGATTTTATTCTTCCTTTCTCATGGATCTCAGGGTTACTCCATTTAGACTAGAGGAATTTGAAGGAAGCGAGATAAATCATTATTAAAATAAAGCTTTATAAAAAGAGTATCTGATAAGGAACACCTTCTCTTTAAAATACACTTCTCATTTATTTTTAAGTAAGCCTTGGAACTATTTTGAATGTCTATGCACTTGGTTCTGCATTGGATTTTCTGATTAGAGAAGTTTGTAAGCAATGGGCACTGGTTATCAATAATATCTGACCCAGCGTTATCTAATATCGCTGATGTCCAATCTGTATCCCAGTAAGATCTGTATTAAATATTTCATTCCTCCCCCACTGTGGCTGAGGACAGTCTGAGTGCGGGTCCAGTCTGCTTTCTCACAATAGAATTTCAGAGTGGCTGGAGTTAATTAATTTCGATTTGACTCCAGCTTGAGTTCATCCTTTCTAAGCCAGCCCCTTCCCTCATCTTAACAAAATGGTATTACCTCATTTAGTGGAACGCTCTGGTGCTTCCAGAGATCCAGTCTTATTCTCCCCATGAACCCTCTCTTCTCCCAACTCTTAAAAACAATCTCCCAACATATAGATGATTTGTTCATGGATTTTTTTGTTTTCTGTACAAATTCTTCCCCACAGAAACACTAGCAAGAAAATAGGTTTCTATCTATAGACACGTCTATTGTGTGACAAACAAAATGAACCCATGCAAAAATATGTGAACATATTTAAACACATGTACAGCTGTGTGTCTAGATACAAGAATATGTGTGTACAGTTTTCTTAGTTACTTTATCTTAGAAGTTGATTTCCTACCTCTTTATAAAATTCCAATACTTGTCTTAGAAAGATTAACTATAAAGAATTACTGAAAAAAGACTTTAAAGAGATTTTCCAGTTATTTAAACTACATTTATATTTCTAAAATGAAGTGTTTTTCACACCCTGTGTTAATATATAAAACAATAAGCTTTTCTGCACCAAATATAAAAGTATGTCTATCATATCTATAAGAATATTCAATAAATTAGCCTTTAAAAATTGGAAAGAATTTTTTAAATGAATGGTTTTCACTTTATATTTCTGTTTCTCCCTTTCTCTTCTTATACAAATCTCAAGCATTTTAAGCTAAAGATTCACACATAATTTAGCATTATGATGAAGTATCTACATTAGCAAATCACTGCAGAAAATTGAAGATGTAACTTATTTGTTAAAATTTGAGTATTTTTGTTTGTTTGTTTGTTTTGCTTGTTGTTTTTGGAACTTTACCCAGAAATAGCTTTACCTAGTTATTTCTGACTCTGAACTCAGGATTTACTTTTGGTGATGTTCAAGGGACTTGATGGGATACCAGGGATCAAACTTAGTTTGGCCATGTAGGAGGTAACCCCCCACTACTACTTTGACCCAACAGCTCTATTATGTCTTCAAAGACTGAAACCTTGGCCAATAAGTGGAACACAACCTCATGAGAAATTCAACATGTAACTAAGACACACCTAGATTTTGGGGTCAAAACTAGGAGAAGAGAAATAGCCATTTCTTGAAGTAACAATAGGTACATTGGTACAAATAGCAATGGAACGCTCACTGGGGATTAATGTGTTTCTAAAGAGGTGAACATTAGCAAGAGTTCTATTTCTAAATAAAGACTCAAATGACTAGGGCTAAACAGATAGCCAAAAATAAGTCACTGCTAACACATATCTTGTGAGGTGAACAGGTACAGTGCAAATCATTGGTACATAAGAACGTTAATCTCAAGCCACGGTCCTCAAATGAACTGACTGGAGGAAATAAAGAAATAAGCAAAATTCACCAAGGGATAGGAGAGAGAATACAGAAGTCACAATTTTCACAAATGAGTTTTAACAAGCACTTGAGCGCAATGTTTCATGCATTATTATTGAAAACCCAGATGTCAAAAATTAAAAAAAAAAGATCCTAGATACTATGGCAAGAATAATTTTTGGAAAGCTGATGTTAATAAAATACATTAGCATTTAATAGAAAGATGGTTATGGCAAGCAAATATTGCAAAATTGGAGAAACTGAAACTGGATTAATGAAAAGCTGGTTTGGAAAGAAAACTAATATACGTATTCAAAGGATGATGTCTGGTTAAAAAAATATCCACCTCTAAATTGCCATCTCAAATTCAACTATCTAGGGTGACCTTATACCAATGTTCAAATTTATTTAAAAGTCATTTTGATCAGAAGCATATGTTGAAAATTTATTTGAAAGTAATGATTCCCAAGCATTCCTTTCCTTTTATCATCAGAAAAAATGGTCATAAAATATCAATATACTTTTCCAATTGTTGTCAAAACAAATTAAAAACCAAAGAGTCAAACTTGCTGTCTTTGTGAAAGTCTTGTTCTGTATCTGAGTTTGGGGCAGGTTTAATTCCATTTTAAAGCAGAGAATGAAAGCAAAGTCCCAGATGTATGGTTATTTGCCTACCTGACAGACAGGCTCAAACATGGCTTTCCTTGAAAGATTGCATGACCCTGACATAACCATCATTTTTGTTCATAAACAACCAAAGGTAAAAAAAAAAATAGAAAGGCCCTCTTTAAGTAAATATTGCACTCAATAGACATTTTAGAGATAATTGAACCCAGGGATGACCTTACACAATAGCCTATTAGTTTAATAGCAATGAAAGTATTTCCTAATGAAGGAACAGTGTTGCTTTTTCAATTTCATTGATGTTTACTTCCATGTTTTAAACATGTGGACTAACTAAATGTGACTCATAATCTTATTCACATTCGTGGGAAACCGTCAAGGGTTTCAGGATATTAAAATGTATAACCCATTTCAAAGCAGCCTGTGCTTTTCAAAATATAGGGCTTCATCAAAATAACTACAGTGCTCGAAACACTTTTAAATCAGGTGACAAACTGTTAGAGGAACAAATTAGACTTTAGAAAATGAACACTCAATTTTTAAAAAAAACATTTGAGACAAAAGGTATTATTATGAAAATTAATTTTTTAATTTTACATAATTTTAATCTGCTTATGCTAAACCATAAAACTGATGCATAAAACAGGATATTTTATATTGCAAAGTATGTGTCTTGAACAAAAATGCTATCTTCTGTGTTGGCATAGTCTTCCAGAATCAAAAGAAAAACTCTAATTGTAATCATGGGAAACATTCAGTATTTTTCTGTGAAGGATATTAATAATTGACACTTTGATGTATATTCTCTCCTTGAGTATGTAGAATATCATAGAGATCTCAATCCATTATATATGTATAATATTTATATGTGCTAAATTATATATTATAGGCAGTGTTATTTGTTTATATTAATTATAAATAAAGTATAGATTGTTATAAATTAACATTTCTATTTCTATTTATGTACTTTTAGTTTTTCTCTTTTCTTGTGTGTTTTTAAGAAAATAAGAACTGGGACAGTTCTACTCCTGCCTTAGCAAAGAGATAATATTTTCAACACACACCGCAGACATGGAATAATTTTGGAAAAGATTAAAGAGTTATCTGGTAAACTTTTCATAGAATTCAAAGCTATTCATTGCTTCTACTCCTTGTTAGCTTTGAACATCTAAATCTATGATAGACGTATCATTTACTCATATGGACCTTGTTGAGTCCTTTATTAACCACAAGGAGCAACCATTTAAAAGTAACAAGACATGCAATCTCCCAGGGCTGTGATTTCAGCATGTAAAACACACCAGACCACACTTCCAACTGTGTAGTGAACTATTCATCGATGAGGTAAAGAGGAGGTATCCTGTTCGGTTAGGAAACCAGGGATAAGAAGAGAGTCACAAAGAACGGGTTGACCATTCCTTGAACCTGATGTAAAAGAAGATATTCTTACTATTTCAAATAATTAGCTGTTCTTCATTGACCAGTCTGACTTTACCACGAAACTAAAGACTTCATGGCTAAAATAACCACCTGTATTTTTGAGAATCTTTCATTAAACAGAAATAGCAAGTGTCAACAATAAGATCATTTTAAAGTACAGTAGTTGCAGGCATTATCAAGGATGGGTTGAGAAAAATGCTTCCTAGATCTTTTTTTTTTTTTTATAAAAGTATAGGTAAATATGTGAATCGTGCTTTCTTTTTACTTATGCAATATGAACATTTCTATACACAGGACAATACACCATTGTATATAATTGGGAGCATGTACTCTTAAAAAAAAAGAACATGTTATTAAAAAGAGGCAGAAGGGATAATTAGTTATATGCAGATTAGTTTATTTGCCTGTCAGGTAAAAGATACTTAAAAAAATCTTAGTTCTATATTTACATTTCAATTTAATCTCATTTTCAACATTAACATTTACCAACAAAATTATTTACAATGATCAGAAGAGCTGTAATCAAGTTTCAGAAGAATATGAAAATGTTATGATATTTCAAGCAGAAGTCTGTTATTTAAGCTTGGGTTCATAGCTTCATCATGAGTGGAGAAAGCTGATCTTGTGTGTGTGTGTGTGTGTGTGTGTGTGTGTGTGTGCTGCAAGAACATTTTAACTGACTTTTAAAATATTGTGAAGGAAGAGAAAGGGAGACGAGTGTGTTCATGAGAGAAAATGGACTTCTCCAGAAAAATGTAAATTAAGACACCAAGTGACAAGTGAATGAGATATGTGTTTAAGGGAGAACATGGGTTTGAAGTCAAGCCTAATTTCACTCATCTAAAAGAATTTATGCAAAAAACAGTCATACCCGCACAAAATTATCTACAAATACATTTACCATTCAAGCATCAAATATGCATTTAAAAATAAAAATGTTTTCAATGATGAAGGCATTTTTATAAGAGGAATAGAGTAGAATATTCTATGTTCTCATGTCAATATATTATTATATTATATATATTATATATTACATAATAATATATTATTATAATTCATGTCAACATATTCTATATTGCCATGAATAGAACCCATATTTTGAGGATTTTTGGTTACTTGAATTTTTTCTTTTATTGCTTTAATAACTACTTCAGTTGGTCTTATTGTCTTAGGGTCTTTAAGAGATCTAGTGTCTATGTAAAGGAAGAATTCTAGAGTATATTTTCCCTATATAACATTTAACCAAGTTTTCTATGTCCCATCTATAAGGCATTTCTATAGTCGTGAGAATATTTAGGCAAAACTTCCCCCTGACATGTAAAAAGAAAATCTAATTAGAATAAACTACATTAACTCTGGGGTCAAACCAGAATTTTTAGGGTTTTGAATGCAGGCCCATGAAGTTTCACCAAGTAGATCTTTGCCACTAAGTTCATATACTTTCTCTCTACTTCTGTTTACTCATTTGTTATCATCTAAAATTTCTTGTACCTCAAAATTATCTTTTGCTGCAATACTTGGCATTTCTTAATTTCACAGCATAAATGGTCTCATCCCAAGTAAACTCATATAATTTCAATTAATGCCTAGATGAAAGAAAAAAAAGTTAAAAGAGCAAATAGCTAAAGATTCACCAAAGGTCACCAGTATAGTAATCTCTTGAGGTTCAAGACAAGGATTCTCCTTAGCATCCCAAATTCAAAAACAATCAATTCAAGCTATTAAAATAAAGTGCAATAAAGGGAGCATTAATTAATAGTATATTTCCTCCCCTTACAATTTTGTGGAGAGCTGCCCCCGTACCCATTTTCTTTAAATGGTCACTGTGATTAAGAAATCTTTTTGGGTATAGACAGGAGAGATTCTGGGAGTTTCTGTCTAGCAATGAAACAACTTCTGCCTCTTTTTATGAACTGGCCCATTGGTCATTGAATGCATAACATGCATCTGTTGGATGTGGGCAGATGGAGAGGAGAAAGGTTGCTTTCAGATATGACATGAAGAAACCATCTTTACTCTCATTGGTTTTGGGAACCCATAAAGAAAGAAATATGTCTACAGGAAGAAATATTTTTACATAATTTTTGATCACACCCAGCAGTGCTCAAGGGTTGCTCCTGACTCTGCACTCAGAAATCAATCACTCTGCCAGGCTTGGGGACCATATGGGATGCCGGAAAATCGAACCGGTGACCATCCTCTGTTGGCTGCATACAAGGCAAATGCCCTCTGCTGTGCTATTACATTGGCCACATATTTTTACATAATTTTTTACACATTTATCTCTTGCTTAGAAAAATTTGGGCATTTACTCTTTATACACTTTTCTCTCTTGCTTTGGGCATCCTGATATTTTTGACCCAGAGCTAAAATGATCACCGACTCTGTTCCCATTTGGTTTCTCCTGTCATTATTTTTGAAGGATTTTGGAAAATATGCCCTATACACATTAAATCTTAAATCCTTATCAGGGAAACTAATATTGCCACACTACAGTAACTGGAATAGGCCTGAAAAAAAAAAACCTTAAAATAGCTGCAAATTCCCCTGAGTCGACAGTTTTGAGCTAAAACAAAAACGACATGACTCTGTTACCTTTAAAAAGGCGATTGGATAAACAATCTTTTGCCTAGAATAAATCTGATGCTGTAATAATCATTCAAGGGGTATAAAAATAACGGGATTTATATGTGACTGTTGAGTGGCTTTAATTAAACATTCATTTCTTCCTCTAAAATAGGTAATTAATAATTTAAAAAATTTGTCTAGCCTTAGATATCTGTTATTTATTAATGTCCCAACACTTCTATACAATAGTAAGAATGGGAAAATGAAATTGCTAAAAATAATATAAAATTCAGATATACTTGTACTTATCACCTATAAAACAGTCATATATAAATAAAAGGCACACACAGCTTCTTAAAGCTTTCATAAGCACATATGTGCAGGGTTTCTGTTAAAGTGAAGAAACCCCATGAAAAACTAACTTTACAGTGCAAGAGAATGAAAATATGAGTAACTTGCAGTAGTATTCCATGGCTGCTGTATAAATAGAAGCAAGGCTATGAATTTCTAACTTTTCTAATACACAAATAATTCTGGGTAAATTAATCTTTAAATTCCATAATTGGATAATCTAATCCAAGACTTTTAAAATAACTTATCATGGAAAATACAAATCTTTACACAAATTTAAATATGTAATAATAACATGAAGTTGTATACAACCACTTAAATGTATACTCGATCAGTATATTATGTCATAGAAACATTGTTCTGAATTTTATAATTATATATAACTATATTATATATGAATGTAGTGTACACACAATATTTCTAGAACGAATGGCTCAAATTTCCACCATGCAAGCAATGTTATGAATTCTCCAGTACCAAGTGAGGGAAGAAGAAAATTCCTACTCAAGATATATCATTTAACACCTTTAGATATTAGGCATTATAAAACAGCCTTTAAAAGCTCTAAAAGTTAATAAAAAGTCACATGCTGGTGGGATGGAGATGAGGTATATATATTTATCTAAACTACAGAGCCAACAATACCATAAGCATGAAATCCAATCCAAGTTGCAATAAGCTTTAAAATGTGCCGATCAGACTGTCGAGGAGAGAGTGTGGAAAAGGAATCTTGGGACATTGGTGGGGGGAAAAGTTGACACTGGTGATAGGGTTGTAATGGAACAGCATATGCTTGAAACTCTATTATGAATAACTGTAAATCACACTGACTTAATTTTTAGAAGTCACATATCAAGAAGTTAACAGTCTCAGACTTACCTGTAGCATCCCCAGAGCTCAAAACTGAAGAATTGTGCCTTCCTAATTGCAATGAAATGTAATTTTTAACTTAGAACTCACAATATTACCAAATATTCTAGTATATAAAGTTTTATTTATTTATTTATTTATTTATTTATTTATTT
>PVKC010011060.1:0-25127 GCA_004027635.1 Crocidura indochinensis
TTTTTTTTTTTTTTTGGGTCACACCTGGCAGTGCTCAGGGGTTACTCCTGGCTCCATGCTCAGAAATTGCCCCTGTCAGGCACGGGGGACCATATGGGGAACCGAGATTCGAACCAATGACCTTTTTGCATGAAAGGCAAATGTCTTACCTCCATGCTATCTCCCGGGCCCCATAAATGGTAATCTTAACCCAAGAGAAAAACAAGAAGTTTCAAATTAAAAATATTTTTATTAAATAATTATTATTTATATAATGTAACAAATAATATAATATAATATAATAGTTATATAAATTAATGTTTTATTAAATAATTATTGAAAATAATTTCAAGATTAAAAAATTAAAAATATATCTAGGTACATTACAACCATAAGAAGTATTGAGTGAGGGACTGGTGCAATAATAGCACAGTGGTAGGGCATTTGCTTTGCACAGGACTGTCCAGGACAGACCTGGGCTCCATTCCTGGCATCCCATATGGTACAGAAAGCCAGGAGCAATTTCTGAGCACATAGCCAGGAGTAAACGCTCATCACCACTGGGTGTGGTTCAATAACAAGAAAAATAAAGAAATATTGAGTTAGAGATAGAAGGTGGTAGCATAATAATATAAAGTTAAGGGCTGGAGAAATGATATAGGGTCTTTAAATTTGCCTTTTATATAGTCAAGGAAGGTTTGATCCTAGGTACCAAATATGGTTCCTCAGGCCCACAAAGAGTGATACCTGGAGTGATTCCTGGAGCACAGAGCATAAAGTAAGTCAAAAATACAATCAAGTGTTACCCAGAAACAAACAACTGCAAAATATAAACATCTAACTTTATCAGGAAGATATACATTTGACTGCAGATATTTATTTGGTGCATCTAATGAAATACTTTGCCCTAATGTAATAATTAAAAATACACTTAAAAACTTTAATACCATTAAAATAAAATTGGATTTTATATTTATATGATTGTGTGTTTTTTTAGAGCTGCTGCTAAACCTTAGAAAGCAAGAAAGCTTGTTATTTTTGGGGGGGGGGGCATTACACCCCTTGATACTCAAGGATTATAGAAGTAATCCTTCTATATTTGCACCCAGGATTCACTCCTGGTTGTGTTTGTCAAACCATATGGCATGGCTGGTATCAAATTTAGTTCAGTCATGTGCAAGGCAAGTGCCCTACTCACTGTACTATGGCATCCAAACTGACTTTTATTACATTGGCATCAAAGACATCTTACCATCCCTTTACCACTGTGGTTTGAAATATCTGTAAGAATACAGCAGTACAAGGATGATTCATCTGAAAGCCTCTGTTGTCACCATACATTCTCATTATCACAACTTGTCATGTGTCAATGGTGTAAAGTAGTTCTTACAGTCATTAATATTACAGCCTTCTAAAAATACTTCATTTCTAAACCCACAGAGCTATTATAATGCATAGAGATGGTATTAAGTGGAAAAATTAGCATATATGATACTTGAAAGTGATTCAGAAGAATGGGATTTTGAATTTTAAAAATATTGAGGGCCAAAGAGGTAGGTCTATGGGTTGGAGTGTAGGCATTGAACCCTGGTATTACATAGCCCCACCAGGCATAATTGGAAATATCCACTGAAAACAGTGCTGGAATTAAACCCAGAGCACTTTCGATGTGACCCCAACTTCTCACCTCCTCCAAAGTTAGTTATATTTAACCTTGCTGGCTTAGAGTTTCTCTTTTATTCATACCAAATTGTGATCTGCACACATTCCTAAGCTAATTACTACTTAGTAATAGTGTTTCAAAGTAGCCCCACATTCACAAATTGATTTTATGCTATGTTTTCTTTCTTTGAATGAGCAAATAATCCTTTTTACTTTTCTTTAAAGTATATTTTCAAAAGAAACACTTGTCCTTTAGAGAGTCAGTTTCCATTTTGCTAATGCATTTCTGTGCTGGCATGTAGCATACTTCTATTGTTTCTATATTTCTGTAATTTAACTTTATGATCTTAGATTTTCTCATCCAATTTACTAGCAAGTACTTTAGAAAATAATAGATATACAGAAAAATTAACTCTTTACTATTACTTCTTTCTCTGATTTTCAACTTCTGAATTTTTATACTTCTCTCTACATTCTCTTTACTACTTTTTATTACAATATTTTTAATCAATTTCAAATTGATAAAAAATCTGTTTTTAATTTCTCCAGTGCCAAAATCCACCCACATATGTTATTTCACTAGAAGTTGATAAGTGATTTTTTTTTTTTTGGTTTTTGGGTCACACCCGACAGTGCTCAGGGGTTACTCCTGGCTCCATGTTCAGAAATTGCTCCTGGCAGGCACGGGGGACCATATGGGGCATCAGGATTCAAACCGATGACCTTTTGCATGTAAGGCAAACGCCTTACCTCCATGCTATCTCCCGGGCCTGATAAGTGATTTTTTAATAGGTCCTTCCACAAACACACTAGGTTCCCTCTGGTGATGCTTGGGTGGTTATTCTGGAAATCAATTTGAGTGCATGTTAAGGATTACATCCCAATCCTGAAAATTTATTTTTAATTTTTAAAATAATGATCTGTTCTCATGGCATTTTTTAAGGGTAGGAAGTACATTTTTTAAATTATGAACTTGTTGTTGCTCTTGGTGATTACTTTTAATCTATACTTCTAAAGGATTTTCTATGCTACAATAAACAGAACCTATTTTTCTTTTTATTGGTCAAATTATTTTATAACATAATAGTTTTTGCAAGATAGCCATAGAATGTATTGTTATGAAAGCATTTCCTTGCTTCAAGGTTTGATAAACCGATTCAAATTGCTCTTTAACGTTTCACACCTCAGATATGGATCTAGGCTTCTTTAGGTAGTACCTGTCACATTAAGGTGGCTTTGAATATGGAACTGCATAAATTCCATGTTAGCTGGTTAATTTTAATAATACAGAAGGTAAAGAGTGATTTAGCTCAATACAGCTATATAAAAACTCTAAGCTTGTGGCTGACAGGTTTCTTTTAATTTGCCTTGCATTGATATCTCAGACTTATCCCTGACTTTTTTCTTTAGTAATTTTTGGCAAATTACCAAGGGACTACCTCATCCAAGTGTATGAATCCTTGGTCATCTAACTATATTGCTAATGACAAAAATAAAAGGAAAGAGTGAGAATTTTGGCAGTTCATGACTTTGTGGGCTTCTAAATTTCTCTATTTCTACTCCACCTTCTGCCCTTAAGATTTTCTGAGGCACTCTGAGCATGCCTTATTTTGAATTTTGTGATGACTGTCATTTGTTCTTTATAGGCCATATCCTATAAATGCTCAGCATTTACTCCTAACTCTGTGCTCAGGAAACATTAAGTGGTGCTCAGAAAACCACATAAATTGATCAGGACCAAATAAATCAGTGACAGCAGAATTCAAGACAACTATCTTAAGCCCTATACTATGGTTGAACCCTTCAAGTGTCATTTGGGTTTGTCTTCAAATGTTTTCTATGTGTTCTTTTTGTTTTAGTCCCTAATCAAATTATGTGGATCTGTATCAAAGCATTCAAAAATTATAGGGAAACAATCTGACTTGCCTTTAAAAGAGTTAAGTAAAATAATGTTTATTTTACACTTCCGAATATCACCAATGTTCCATGTGTATGTCTTAATACTCTTCAAAATTGTAGCTGTATCTCAGGAGAAATATAAACACAATCCATTTTTGCCATCTTTATCCTATGAGTAAAGAAATAAAGTTTTTAAAAGTTCTTGATTATTAGTTTTCCAGTGTATAGTTATTGTTTTGCTGCACCAAATGTAAAAAATCAGGAATAAAAGAAAAAAATTCCATATTTATTAGTCATTTTTAAAATAAGTTTGACCCATTTCTGAGGTAAGACATGTCAAAGACATAAGTTGTATTTGATTAACTGAAATCAAGGAGAAAGTGTTTGAAGAGGAGATAAAGCATGAGTTACTATTACAGTGAGAAAAGGAAGCTGAGATAAATATGGGACTTGAGAACCGACAACTTAGTTTAACTTCCCAATTAAAATGACTGGGTGCATTTCTTTTAGAAAATTGCAAGAGAAGGGTCTGCAAGGTGGCGCTAGAGGTAAGGTGTCTGCCTTGCGAGCGCTATCCAAGGAAGGACTGCGGTTTGATCCCCGGGCGTCCCATATGGACCCCCTAAGCCAGGGGCAATTTCTGACCATTTAGCCAGGACTAACCCCTGGGCATCAAACGGGTATGGCCGAAAAGCCAAAAAAGAAAAATTGCATGAGTTATAAAAACAACAGTGTTTTACATAATTATATATACATTATATCCTGTTATGCTCTCATTATGTTTTCATATCTTTACACCTATACTACAAAGACCTTTTAAGTGAAGAAAGGTAGGTCAAATCTTCTATCTTACTATCTACAAATAGAGTATTTCATGAACACAGACTCTGAAATATGTGATAATGCCTACTTAACCCAATAAAACCTATATGGCAAAAATTTATAAAGACATCATTCATAATTGGTTAAAAATATATGCAATAAATGACAGGAACCAGCAAGCAAACATTTAAAACTTCAAATGAAAAATGCATTGTGATAGAAATAACTTATCCTAGTTTGGCTTTAAAAGTCAATTAATACAAGAAAGAAGCTTTGTCCCTGATTTAAAAAGTCATGCTGAGTGATCCTTGGGAGACATTGAGGGTAGTAATTTATGCAAAAGATAACAAAAATTAGCTTTCCCTTTCACCTTATTTTACCAACCATGACTATAGAAAAAGTTTTAATAAGACCTTTTCTTCCTTTTAAACTGAATACATTAGTAATTATTTAGCTATTAAAAATTCCTCTATAAGCTAACACTTGCTTTTCAAGAGATATGAAATTTACTTTTTAAAAGAATCATTTTTACAAGGTTTATCTTCTCATAAGTTCACTTCTTTATATGCAAGTATTTTGGGCCAGCTCGATTTAATGCTCTGTTAGCATGAAATTTTAATTCTTGTATTAATTTAGAGATAGACTATCTATTCTTGTCTAAATCGTTATGAGTACTAGGTAAAATAATTAGTTTTCTGTTCTAAATGATTTTGTAATATTCTATGAGGTCTTATCTCTTCTATTGCTTATAGTGCTTACCTCTAACACCCGGTAGCTTGTTGTAAAATCATTTACTTGTTCCCCATTTTAAAAGAAGAATGAGGAATTCAAATTCTAATTATAGCATTATAAATGGAAACTTGATATAGAGATAAATAAATTATCTCAAAAGCAGACTATTTCTTGGCAATGACAAAATGAATGTTTAACCTGCAAATGCCTTTCCTCTTTTCAATTTTTTTAGATTTTTTGCATCGTTTTGTAGATACTATACAATTCATGCTATCTGCAAAATTTATATATAATTGGACACTCATTATTATTTTACTTTGAAAAGTGTTACCTGAGGAGTTTATTTTGAATCTGACTTGATGAACATAAATGCTAAAAGAGTAATATATAAATGATGATTGTTACCATGCCAGTCTACCGAGAAACAAAGGATCTATAAAAATTCAGAGGGAGAGACAGAATAGTTGTTCTATTTTGGGAATAAGTTCAATAGTGTTCATGACTTTTTCCTGACGTTTTATATACTGGCAG
Source organism: Crocidura indochinensis (assembly GCA_004027635.1). Taxonomy (NCBI): domain Eukaryota; kingdom Metazoa; phylum Chordata; class Mammalia; order Eulipotyphla; family Soricidae; genus Crocidura; species Crocidura indochinensis. Next base: position 5,626 of record PVKC010011060.1, read on the forward strand.
ACTTTGAGGCCCATTTGTGGTACTGGGGATGGAACCTGGATCAGTTATATGCCAGGCAAATGTTCTATCTGTTGTACTAACTTTCTGGCTCCTAAAATTATTCTTTGATCACAATATAGTGGCAGAGAGATAATAGAGTGATTAAAGGACTTGCCTTGTTTGCAGCTAACTTTCATTCATTACAGCATATGATCTACTGTGTCCTACAGAAATATTCCCTAAGCACAGAGTCAAGAGTATGTCCTAAGTAGCATTAAGTGTGCCCCCCCACCAAAATATAGTCATAGTACAAATACGTAACATGATTATTGGAGTTCAAATAACATTATTGCTTCTAGGAAAAGCCCTGTAAGAGGCAATAATAATCAATTCAGATAATTTTCTTTATAATCATATAAATAATCAATGCCCATATTTAAAGAAGTAGTTAGTTCACATATCCTTGATCAGATACCGGCTCAAAATATGACTTAAATATATGGTTTTGCATTTAGCCATGGTTTGTAATATTGTTTCTTTGGAATTTCCTTTAACTAAATAACATGGGAGATTAAAATTCCATTTATGCCTGTCATGATCTGACTATTTCTTCAAGACTTAGTTGCAAATGGATACACTTTACAAAAGTCATGAGAAGTATTGATCTTTGTGATTTTTCAATGTCGTTGCATGATATTGTGGTGTGTGTGTCAGGTATAGCTGGGTCTAGAGACAATGGAGCCAGAGACATTTGTATATATATGAACTCACTGTAACTACAAAATAATATTTGCCCTACCATTTTAAAAACATTAAATAAAATCTCAGGGAAAAAAATACTCCATGGATTTTCTACTGAGTGAGACTGGCTAATTGGAACCTATCTTCTTTCCTGCATTCTTTTCCCCATAATTGTTCCAGATAAAATTTGGTCATAAAAAATGAGAGATTTGGAAGGAGCAATACCACTAGTCTCTGAAATCCAGTGGGAACTGAGAGGAACTGGAGCTGTTGTGACATGTTTCTTTCTTTCTTTTGGGGGGATGGGAAGTTGGCTTCTTTTTTTTTTTTTTTTTTTTTTAGCTACCCACTGCAGTGCTCAGGGATTACTTATGGCTCTTCAAGCAGGAATTACTCCTGGCGGCTGGGCGAACTCTATAGGGTACAGGGTTTTGAACCTCAGATTTGTTTTATTCAAGGTAAGTGCTTACTTATTGTAATATCTTGCTGGCAAGCAGCTTTTTATTATTTTGGCTGATCTTCTGCCTCACTATATCAACGTAAGGCTGAGCCCATTGGGAATTTTAGCTCTTAAATCTAGATATTCTATGTCAGCTTCGCTAAGACCTTATGAATGACCATAACCATGTAACAGCTAATACTTTACCTTAATTGAAGTAATGTTTTAATAAGACTTACATATTTGGTCCAGAACAATAGTACACCAGACTTTTGTCTTGGATGAGGCTAAGCTCTGCCAGAGGTGATCTCTGAGTCAGAGTCAATGTAACTCCTGAGCGTGGCTGAAATGACTCCAATGCTGAAAAAAATTACCCAACTGCATATGTTTATTTGGGAGAGTAGGCATGCATAAAGTGCCCAAAGAAGCTCATGGGGTTCAGGGCTACATTCAAATACTATCCTAATAAGAATGAGTTTTTGGATGATACAAGGTGGTGTTCCTGTGTCTATGCCCAGGGATCACTCCTAACAGAAAAAAAATTCTGTAGACCATATGTGCTCCTGGGGATTCAAACCCAGGTCAGTCTCTTGTAATACCTTTTGTACAATTTCTTGGGCTATATGCATGTTTTAGAGTATATTTTTATCACTTCATATGTTTGTTACCAGACACCACCCACCACTAAATGGCCAAAATCTTTCACTATTGCATCCTGGGCACCCTTTCCTGACTTCTTTAATATTATTTTTAACTTACACAACTGTAGTGTACACTTTTAACACGTTTTAAAGGTACAATTGCTTGCCTCTTTAATGTGCGAGTTATCACACTACAGCCACCACCAATGCATCAATAATTCCAAATAGCCCATACTGGATCACAGCTCTAGTATCAGTGATCATCACAGCTCTATAATCACCATTCTGGGTCCAGCTCTATGATCAACATACAAGGGAGAGTTTTTTCAGTTTTCTTCATTTCGGGACTTTAAATTTCTCTCTTCCTGTAGCATATAGAAAAGTGAGATTATCCAATATTTGTTTTTCTCCTGTTGTTGAAATGACAATATTTGTTATTTCCCTTAATGTGATTCCTCCAATTTTACTAATATTATTGCAAATAACAGTATTTTATCTTCTCTTTTAACTGAGTAGTAATTATTGAGTATAAAAATGGGTTGAATCCCTAGCATCACATATGGTCTGCTGACCTTACTGTTATGAGTGAGCTCTGGCCATAGACACAGAGAATACCACTACATGAGAGTACAATTTAGTATAAAAGTGTTGAGTAAAAAAACATTTTCGTTCACTCATGTGTCTTTGGGCAATTGTGTTGTTCCCCAAACTTCTCTTCCACTATCACTCATAGTAGTTCTGTTCTTTTTCTTTTTTTATTATATATAATTTTAATTTTGACCATATTGGCTTACATATCTTTCATAGTAGTATTTTAGGTACATATTAACATTGAATCATGGGAATTTCCATCACCAAATTTGTCCTTCCTCCACCCCCGTTCCCATCCTGCATTCCATTTCCTCACCCTCATCCCTGGGGCTGCTAGAGTAACTAGTACCCTCTGTGTCTAGCTTACTACATAGTGATCATACATCTGTTTGGTCCTGGTACCCTCCCTTATTTCTCCCTCTATTTAAGAGGTGGAACTAGAGAGTTCAAGTTATGTGGTTTTGCTTGAAGAAGTGAAAAGCAATAAAGTAGTAGTTCTGTTTTTTGAGTGAACCCTAAATATATAAAAGCTAATTTCCATACAACTAATTACAGCTTACATTCCAAATTTAGTCTACATTTATTTTGAACCTCATGAGAGTGACTATTTACAGGGTGAAGGGGAAGAAAAATGCATGCCCTTGACTACTAATGTGACTATATAGTATTTTTTCAAACTGAGTCAACTATACAGATGATTTTTTTACTTAAAATTTGAATATGCGGGGGCCGGAGCAGTGATACTAGAGGTAAGGTGTCTCTGTCTCTGCCTTGCAAGCGCTAGCCTAGGACTGACTGCAGTTCGATTCCCTGGCATCCCATATTGTCCCCCCAAGCCAGGAGCTATTTCTGAGCGCATAGTCAGAAATCATCCCTGAGCATCAATGGGTGTGGTCCAAAACAAAAACAAAAGCAAAAAATCTGATTATGCAACCAAATACTCAATAAGACAAATACCTTTCAAATAAATACTTCTTATTAACAAAGTGAAAATATAAAGTTCCGGGCATAATATTTTAAAATTATTTTTCGCACATTCATAGTTCAATATTTTTCATGTAGGATTTTATAGGCACTCAAGATGTTCATTTTTCTTAGATGCACTTTCTTAAGCTATAATCTATATGAATTTAGGCGATTTTGTACTTTTAAATGACTGAGAAACTTCTCTACTGGTTAGTTGATCCCTTTTATGTTCTGAATGGCCAATTTGTGTGTTATATTACTTGCCATAATACCCCATTGTACATAAAGTATATTTTACTTAAGAGCTATAATTTCAGAAAAATGCTCTTTCTCAGTCAGTTGTTTCCACAGTCTGAGATTGCATAGGTAATATCACTAAAACTGCAGAAAATAATTATCTAAAAGTATTATACCAGTTATAAAATGCCATCAGCCCTATCTATAGCATTTTTACTTTATTAGCATCTTCACACCTTACTTAAAACTTTTTTATCCATATAGAATATTAGCATGTTTATTTCTACTATAATTTCTGATATCAAGTAAATATAGTACTCATATTTTAATAAATTAATGAATCATGTTTTTCTAAAAACTATTTTATGAGAATTAGTATGTTCAAAGATACTCAAGAAATAAACAAGACTCATTTCACTTATTACTGAAAGATGATTGTGCTGAAGTGTATATAATTATTGAACACTTGACAATGTGGTCTTATTAGAAGATTCTATGAATGCATAGGAGCATTTCTTACATTAATTATCAATATTCATGTTTTTATTATGTGACCAAAAACTGAGAAATTCCTATGTGTTCGATTTACTGGCAATCATATTTACTTTATTTCATACCTTTATATAATTTAAAGAAGCCTGTAAAGTTTCCTTCTTCGAGACTGAGTAATAGTACACTGGGAAGGACACTTGTTTTTGCAAGGGTGGACTCAGAATCAATTCCATGCACCCAATACAGTCCACCAAGTACAACAGCAGTGATCCCTGATCATAGAGCCAGAAGTAAGCCCTGAGACTATCTGCTGTGGCCATCAAGAAAGCAAATGTTTTTCCCTCCCCTAAATATTTTAAGAAATTTATAAGACTTGACATTTATTCAATATATAAAGTTGCTCTTAGGTGGCTTCTTAAGAAAGTTGCTACTAATTGTACTAAGCATAATTATTCACTAAGTATAATTGTTGTATTATAAAGTATAGTCTGAAAATGATAATCAAACCAGAAGAAAATATGATTAAAGATGAAGAAGAAGAAAATTTAAAGTAGAAAATAGAAAAAAACCCACAGAAACATCTTTTCCTTAGAAAAATCAGTAAAGTTGATAACCCTCAAGAAAAATGAATAAACTATTTAAAAAGACAAATCATCAATAAAATGTATGTGATGAAGGGATATATATATAGTTACAGAATCTGTAGCCCCCCAAAAGGCAACATAATGAAAATTTTAATGCTCATAAATTAATAAATACTTAAAAGCCACAAACTTCTAAAACTCAGCAAAATTGAGACTATCAGGACTGTAAACTGAATTGTAGCCCATAAGCTCCAGACAATAATAGTTTCATTGAAGATTTCTAGAAAAATATGAAATAATTAACACAATTTGTTATCAATTTGAATAGTAAAACGTTTTTCACAATTCATTTGAAGACAAGTTTTAACTTCATGTCACACTCTATGATGTACAAAAGTGAATACTACTAGAATATATATTTTTGTTACAATGTTGATTCGTCACTCTTTTTTATACAGGGGCCATACTAATCTTCTCTGTATCATTCCAATTTTAGTATATGTGCTGCCAAAGGGAACACTAGTCACTCTTATTTAAATTAAATATACTGAGTTACATACTAAAGCATCAAAATCTATATAAAGAATTATAGTAAATATTTTCTTGGTAGTGCCTTTACCTTCTTGGTAATTATATATATATAATATATATATTATATATAATTATATATAATATATATATGTCACACCCAGCTGTACTCAGGGGTTACTCCTGGCTCCATGCTCAGAAATTGCTCCTGGCAGGCACGGGGGACCATATGGGGCACCAGGATTCAAACTGATGACCTTTTGCATGAAAGGTAAATGCCTTACCTCCATGCTATCTCCCGGGCCCCAGTAATTCTATATTTAGATAAAACCACATATAAGAAAAATAGGCCTTTGAATAATTTCAATAAGTATCTCATGACTATTTTATTATTATTAATATTATAATAAAATTTTATTAAAGAAAAGATGTTTTGAGACTCATACCATGTCTGAGTGAAATTTACTTTAATAATAAAACTATTTGAGAAACATAAATATAATACTCTATCATATCACACTCTTTTAGAAAAACACCTTGTGATAAAAATATATTCATAAGAAACATTTGATACAATGTAAAACACAATTTTGATATGAAAATGTATAAGATGCAAAGCGACAGCTTGTCTTACAAGCAGCCACTCCACACTAAATTTCTGATACCCAATTTGGTCCCCTGAGTACCACCAGTTGTGGCTCTCCAAGCCTACCAAATGTGATTCTTGAGTGCAATCAGGAGTCTAGATCTCAGCAACTCTCTATGTAATGTATTATATATTTATACGCTATTTATTATTAACAAGGTATACTACATTTTTATAAATATTGAGTTTAGTTTTTGTACATATAAAGGTTTTATATGTATTTATAAAATTAACTATAGATGTATATATTTTATATATAAATTTAACTACTCAGAAATAGAAAACCATTAGCTCAACTTGATAAGAAGCATGTTAAAAATTCTATTGCTAATCTTATTAGAAAATTGGGGGCCCTGGAGATAGCATGGAGGTAAGGCGTTTGCCTTTCATGCAAAAGGTCATTGGTTCGAATCCCGGTGCCCCATATGGTCCCCCGTGCCTGCCAGGAGCAATTTCTGAGCATCGAGCCAGGAGTAACCCCTGAGCACTGCCGGGTATGACCCAAAAACAAAAACAACAACAAAAAAACAACAAAAAAAAGAAAATTGATAATAGTCCCCTAAGATTTGTTCTAAATAAGGATGGCTCACATACATATTCACACAGTACTAGATGTTCTAATCATTATAATTGGCAAAAAAAAAAAAAAGGTTTTCAGTGTTGTCTTTTTGTGAATCACCCAGTGGATCTAAGGGCTTATTCCTTTCTGGACCTGTTCTCAAGGATCAATCATGTAGGAACTCTGGGGACCATATGAGGCACTGGGGATCAACTTAGGTATACCTTATGAATGGCAATAGCCCTTGCTGCTGTACTTTCACACTGTGGCCCTGGCATGAAACTTTATTTTAAAAACATTGAATTTAAAAGAACTTAAATTTACTATAGTAATAGAAAACAATAATATCTAATTGTTTGCAAACTATATTGACTCAAGAAAATTAAAGAAAAAATAATTAAAGGTATTATTATTTGCTAGTTTAGTGTTTTCTTCAAAATATATATTAATAAAATTACAATAATAAAATTCTAGACTTAGAAATCCTATCAGTAAAGTGGTAGAATACAGAACAGAACAAATATATTAGCAGTATTCTGACATGAGAAGTAAAACTTTGTTATAGAGATAAATAGTTTTGTGTCATAACCGGTGATGCTCAGGGGTTACTCCTGGCTATGCACTCAGAAATTGTTCCTGGCTTAGAGGACCAGATGGGATGCTGGGGATAGAACCCAGGTCTATCCTGCATCAGCCATATTACAAGGCAAATGCCCTACTGCTGTGCTACCACTCTGACCCTGAACATACATATATATGTTGGTTTTATATATTGGTTTTGGGGTCACACCCGGCGGTGCTCAGGGGTTACTCCTGATTCTATGCTCCTGGCAGGCTCGGGATACCATATCGGATGCCGGGATTCAAACCACAGTCCTGCTGCGTCTAAGGCAAATGCCTTACCACTGTGCTATCTCTCTGCCCTCCCCTAATATTTTTAATTTCAGAAATTAATTGGTGATATAGTCACAGATGATTTCATCCAACCATATCCAGGACCACAGAGGCTGTGGCAATGATTTAAAATACTGTCATTCTATTAGCCCAATCTTCTGAGTGTAAAAATGATGAATTAAACAGATTTTTTTAGACATTATTTAGTGTGTTTTCCTTATTATGACTCACTGACAGTCAATTTTCAGGTTTTAATTTTCATTAACATATGATTTAACAAAGTGAATTTAGTGAAAAAGCATGATCAATAAATAATATTAAGGATAAAATTTTCACATATTATGATAGGCTTACTTATATTACAGTTACTTATAAATCTGACACATTTTCTATAAACAATTTCCAATTATGAACATTTTAACCCTCTGTCATAATAGCAGTGTCTCGTACTTAAGACTCAATTTGGTATACTTGGATATAATACAAATGCTGGTGTTTTCCCACTCAATCTTTTGATAAAAGCAAATAAAATTTTTTTGGTATTAGAATTTAATATAACCATGGAACATAAAAATGAGTTTTGAAGTAGGGGATATGGAAGTTATTTGAAAATTTTTATTAAAATAAACTTGGAGAGAAATGAATGCAGGTTGTGAAGGACCAATAAAATATAAAATGAAAAATAAGGAGCATTGAGAAACAGATATTACATCAGAGACCAATAAAATGATCAGATGTCCATACAACAAAATACTATAATGCCAATCTATAGCCAATAGATAAGTATGGCTGCTCTATAAGTAATAACTAATTACTTATAAAGTTTGGATATATACATGTAAGAATAAATTATTAAAATGTATAAGTTGCTCGAATTTTCTGATTCCTCCCACACAAGCACATTTCTATTTATATGTATAGGTATATTTTTATAATACCATAAAATGCATATTTTATGTTATACTTTTAAACAAAAGAAAGGCAAAACAAAATATCTGAAATTACATTTTGGGGCCGGAGAGATAGCATGGAGGTAAGGTGTTTCCTTACATGAAGAAGGATGGCATCCCACATGGTCCCCCGAGCCTGCCAGGAGCAATTTCTGAGTGTAGAACCAGGAGTGACCCCTGAGTGTACTGGGTGTGACCCCAAAACCAAAAAAAGTAAAAAAGAAAAAAGAAAAGAAAAAAATTACATTTTAGCTTAGTAAAGGAAAATCTATTTATATAACCCTTCTGTTTTTTTGGCTTTTTGGTTTTGGGGCCACACCTGGTAATGCTCAGGGGCTACTCCTGGCTATGTGCTCAGAAATTGCTCCTGGCTTGGGGGACCATGTGGGAAGCCAGAGGATTGAACTGCATGTGGTCTGTCTTAGATTAGTGCATGCAAAGCAAGTGCCTTAATGCTTGCACCACCACTTTGGCCCCTATATAAAATTTCAATGCTAAAATTCATTATTTTGTCCAGAATTTATTTACAAAACAGCTTTATTTTGTAAATAAACCAATTTTGTAAATACATTATTTAAATAAATATCAACTAGATATCTGATAGTAATTATTATTTTTTAAATAAATTTCCTTATTGGACAAAATTGTTGGGTATTCAATTTATTCACCATTAATGTGTATTTTTCTCTTTTTATAGAAGTAGATTATTCTCCCGTTCTGCACCATTGTAATTTAAACTGTAATTTGATTTTTCTATATTAATAAATTTAAAGAGGCTTTTTAATGTGCCACTACATAATTTTTTGATCTAGAAGTTCATAAAAAGTTACAAAACATATATAGTTTTTTCTTAGGTGGGATGCTCTATAAATATATCTATTAAATTCATTTCATGTATTCAGTGATCTTAGGGAATTTTCTAATTGAGTGAACTATTCATAATATAACTAGATTATCAAGGAACACAAGGTACTGATATATACATAGTTGTATTTATCAATATATATTGGTAATGAAATAATTCATTCATGAACATATATTAAAGCAATCTGTGGTTATATTAGATCTATCCTGAGTGAAATACAAAAAAAATCAATTTTGAGTACCTCAAGAGTACAGTTAGAAAAATGATTTAGGATACTACTAAAATGATCATGTACATATAATGTTTCCCTTTTTGTTTGTTTTGTGCAATACCCAGTTGTTATTCCTGGTTCTGTGCTCAGAAATTACTCCTGGCAGCCCTGGGTAAACATATGGGATGCCAAGGAAAGAATTCAGGTGGGCCAAATACAGGTGGGCCTTACCTACTGCTATCTCTCTGTCTCCCCCTCCCTCGAGATAATGGTTTCTTGTGCCTCAGATACTGGTAGTAGAATCAAGACACATTTAGGAAATGAAGTAACATTAACTACTGAATGTAGGTGTGATAAAAAAAAATAGTTGCTGTCTAGAAATCCCCTAAATTTCCTCACTCTTCAGTGGATTTATGATGAGCATTCTGGTTTAGAAAAAAAACTGAGAAAAATCTCGGTATTTTGGAATAGCAATATTGGTCAATAATTTAATGAATATCAAAAAGGTAGTTAATAAGCTGACCATGAGCAATTAATAGAAAATTATATTTATAGTGCTATCACACTATAAATAATTGTGAAGCTACAAATAAAGAGGATGATGCCAACAGATAGAATATGAACTAGGAAAAGAAGCAAATTGTTGGAAAGTTCAAGCACATATGAATTGAACATGTATGAATAAAGTCATTAAAGGTAATAAAGAGGAGAAATCTGATAGACAGAAAGACATTGTTCTTTTTTTTTTGGTTTTTGGGTCACACCCGGCAGTGCTCAGGGGTTACTCCTGGCTCCATGCTCAGAAATTGCTCCTGGCAGGCACACGGGACCATATGGGGCACCGGGATTCAAACCGATGATCTTTTGCATGAAAGGCAAACGCCTTACCTCCGTGCTATCTCCCGGGCCCAACATTGTTCTTTTAACTCTACTGCTCATTTGGATTATATTTCTGTGGAATGTAAGGAAAAAAACAGAATTTGGAACCTAAAATAATATTTTTGTTGGTTGCATAAATTGACTGGGATTTTCTAGGAAGGTCTTCCCATGTTGTTTGGTTTGATTAAATAACAGCAGGGGATACAAACTAAACTTCTGTTGTTTAAATGTCTTACTTGATTGGCTACAGTCTTGGGACTCAATTTATGTTTTCTATCCACTGCTGCAATGATCAACTAAAGAATATCTTAAGAATCAGTATTCTATGAAGGTAAGCAGATACCCACAATAATAATAAAAGACCCTGTCTGAAAGTGGTGGAGTATTATGTTGAACATCTACAGTAAGACAGAATCTACATATACTAGTCCAGATGGTTAATGCTAAAAAAGTAAACTCATAATAACATAAAAACAACTAATAATTCAAAAAATTAAGGAGAACATTTTAAATATAAAAAAATGCTCAATTATATGAAAATGCAGGCCTAGGTACATTGAAAGTTTCATTATATCTACATATTTAGAATCATGGTAGTTTCTTACCTTGTATTCAATTTAATAATTAAATTGCCTTGATACTTATACCTTATTATAATAAAAATAATAAATAGAGAATTAAATGAAAATGAAAGTAATTTTACAGTAGTCACTTTAGTTCTAGCTGATGCTATATATATACATATATATATTAAGTTTATCTGGACTATTTTCCATAACAGGTCAATGTACTGATAATATCTTAGATCTTAGTCTCAAATTAAGATGTTTCTTTTTTTAGTGTAAAGCAAAAGAATTTCCTTATAAGTATACAACTTAAAGGCTAATTTAAAGTTCTCTTGAGAAAAATCCTTTGAAATTATACAGTGCCTAAAGCAGATAAAGACAAAAATGTATATACTAAATGTGCTTGTCAAAATGAGAAGATCTAGAGGGAAACAAAGAGAAAGATTAGCACAGGAAATTTGCTGCTTGCATATGGAGTGTTGCATGAATCTAGGGTATATTTTGGAAATATATTAACAATACCAGAAAGATGTGTATCGTAAAGATATCTTTATCAAAGAAAGCAGGCCTTTAATATACTGTAAATTGTTTTACTTAATATAAGAATATATACATGAAATAGATCACTAACCACTAAGGTAATTGAGCTTTATGTAATGAGGCAATTACACAGTGCATATGATTAAAAAAGAACTACATTATAGGAAGAAATCAATCTGGTACACTGAGTCAAAAGTAGCAAAATATGGAGCTGTAGCAACAGCATAGCGGTAGGAGTTTTCCTTGCACACGGCTGACCCAGGATGGACCTGGGTTCGATTCTGGCGTCTCATATGGTACCCCAAGCCAGGAGCGATTTCTGAGTGCATAGCCTGGAGTAGTCCTTGAGCGTCATCGGGTGTGGCCTAAAAAAGAACACAAAAAAGTAGCAAAATATATGGGAAGACAAGTTTTTAAAAGTATAAAAAAATGTCTGATACCATACTTTCAAAATGCATTTCAAAATGCAAAATTGAATTTTTTAAAGCAAAAGTAGATGAATGAATTAGTAGCTGGAGGCAAAATACAGGCAGGGATATGGAATGATAAGAGAATAAAAATACAATGTACCTATTCAAAGATAATAACTCTGAAATATGATAGGTGTGAATTGCTAGACAAGGATTCAGACTATAACACTAAATAATTCATCTCTGAGATTTTGAAACATGAGGAGGCAAACAAGAAAACTTAAGATGTGAGTAGAGAAAATAAAACTTCCATTCTTTTTGAGATGACTATACACTTAGTCATAACCTAGTGCATTTCTCTTTGTCTCATGCATATATTCATCACATTCATCAAGGGAAGATATAAATGTGAAGCACAAGAGACATCTAGATGCTATGTAGTGATTGAATTGAACTTCACGTTCCATCACAGACGCTGATTGACAATGTGGTTTTTGTGGGTTTTTTTTTTTAATGTCTGTGGTTGTTGATGTCCTTACTTCTTTTCAAACAATTGCACATAGGCAGTGTAGTGTCACATAGTAATCTAGAATATGACAAGTATTCTGGGGTAACAACTATCAAACACATAAAAACTATGAACCATCCCGTAAAATGCTTCAATGGCCATACAAAGGTGAAGGCTCTTCTTTGAAGGTGTTTTATATACACACTAGTAATACAAATGTAAAATATAAAAAGTGTTTTCTGTTAAAATTGAATCTTCTATCTATATAGAGAGCCGTGAAGCTGTACTCCTGGAAATGTCACAGTATTATAAAACTATAGTAAAGTCACCAAAAGTGACTTTGATTTACTAATGACAAAATGTGGCTAGGTAAATTTGAACTATGGAAATGATACGTGGGGTACTTCCTAACAGAACTAAAACACTTTCCTGTATCTACACACATAAAAAGTGGCTAACATTATTTATTATTATGGGAACTCAATAAAAGGCATAATGAAATGAAAGCAAGCTATATTAAAAACACTAAAACTAAAAAAAAAAAACCACTAAAACTAATGAGTTAGCATGTACAAGAAATACAAATTCTGGTACACTGAAGACAATATGTAAGACGCTATGCTCTCTAATAGAAATATTAACAAAAAATTAAAAATACAATATGACTTAACCCTGTAAGATTTTTCTTCAAATTATATGATAACATTAATATGAAAAATATATTTGCATTGACTTCATTTATAGCAGTAATAATGATAAAAACAAATTAAGCATAGACCTAAGGTCCAAACCCAATGGAATACTACTCTGTCCTTAATAAGTTGAGCTGTGTCCTTTCAAAATAAATGAATGATACCTGAGATGACTATCTAAAGTGATATAAGTAAGCAAATATTATTAGATGACTTCACTCATGTGCATTATAAATTATTAAGGGAATGAATCCACAATAATCAGCAAAGCAAACTACTAGACTGCTAAAAATATTTTCCAAGAAATGTAGAAAAAAGAATACAGTGAACTCCCTAACTGATAAATTATCACCACCAACTTAAGGACGCAGGGAAAGGACAGTATTTGTTCATTTTTAGGGATACAACTTCATTGTTTCTGTCTATGCAAGGACATAGATTTCTCTCCTTTCAGCATCTAGTTGTTGTCATGAAATAACCTTGTCTGAGGTTGGCATGATGAGAAATTGTTTCTGTGCAGTAGAAAACTCTAGAGTTTGAGTAATAGTGTTGAGTCAACTATCAAATGACACTTGTCAAAATCAGATCTATTTTTTCCTGATGTTCTCTGTCCATTTTTAATCGTCTGTTAACTGTCAGTCTTCATTTATTCTCCATAGAAGACTTTGTTACTTCCCTATCTTTATCATTCTCTTTTGTCTACTTAAAGTAACTCTTCTCCATCCTCTACATATATCTTGATGAAAAGTATATCTTAATATTAATGACACACACTTTATCAATATTTTCTCTTACTTACAAAGTTTTATATGTTTTGAAATTTTCCTAGTTTTTTATTATTAAGAAAATGTACTTTTTATATTCTGTACATTTAAATTTATTTTCTCATTCAGATTTTTTTTTGATTTTTGGGCTACACTGGATGGTGCTCAGGAGTTATTCCTGGCTATGCACTCAGAAATCGCTCCTGGCTTGGGGGAACATATGGGATGCCAGGGGATCCAACCGAAGATTGTCCTGGGTCAGCCATGTGCAAGGCAAATGCTCTACCACTGCGCTAACTTTATGTGATGAAGAATAAAAAAAATATTAAAAACATTTCATGGAAATCTACTTATTAACTGGAAATGTTATGCATGATGAAAAATGTATGTTATCACATAGTCACTTAGGTTGTAATGTGATTTTTTCCCCAAAATTAGGGAAATATTTGTATATCTGTACACATTTTCTTTAATTAACCTACTTGAGAGCACAGTATATATCAAAAAAATTTGTGAGGTTAAATATGGACTAAGATTATGTGAGTCACTAATTCTTTGCTTCTGGTATATTTGTAAATAAATAAATTAAAATGTCTTGAAAATTTATTTGCTTTGATTAATATATATTGGATAGCTTAATTTTGTAGCATATTAAATGGGGGAAAATGCAAATTTCAGAAAAATGTCAGAAATTTGTAATTTTCTGTGTATATCTTAGAATAGAAAAACAAACCTTTTTGGTTTTTGGGCCACACTCAGCAGTATTCAGGGGTTACTTCTGGCTCCATGCTCAGAAATTGCTCCTGGCAGGCTCAAGGGACCATATGGAATGCCAGGACTCAAACCACCATCCTTCTACATGCAAGGCAAATGCCCTACCCCCATGCTACTCTCTGGACCTAAAAAACGATTATTTTCACAGAAGAGTCTACATAATATGTAAGTTTTAAAATAGAAGCAATAATAAATATAATAAAACTCAACATAGAAATAAGTCTTGTAATTAAACTCTAACTTTGCATGCAGCTGAGCACAGTCGAGTCCTAGGAACCACATATGCCTCCTGGCAGTGCCGAGACTAAGTCTGAGCACAAAACAAGGGGTAAGCCTTGAGCTCAATCTTTACCCATTTAACAAAATGAAAATAAAATTTAATTTTTAGATACATTTAGATAAATTTTCTGAGAAAATTTTCACAATCATATCAAATATTAAGTCAAGCTTATAACTTTAGTCATGTTATAATCACTATATCATATTACTAGATCACACATATAAAGCACACTAGATGTATTTCAGGGCACCTGGGTTACCTGTATGTGGGATGAATGCAATTAGTTATTACTTTCACATGCTAAATGATATATATATTAAGAATTAATTAGTTTAATAATGTATACCAACCTGTACCAGCAGCAGATATATATTTTATCATTTATATACATTTTTAAACAAGTGTAACATTTTAGATAGTTTAGATAGATAGATATGCAAAATTTACTTGATAATTAAGATGATAATGTTACATTTCATAAAATTCTCTGATGTCACCTTGACAACATAAAGCATTTTTATACTTGCAGAAAGTAAGGAAAGAAAATCAAGAAACAGGTACAAATTCAATGTTATGAAATCAAATAAAATCAAATAGCAAGTCCAAGTTCAGACATTGTGAATTACTTATACAGGGTAAAGCTTTGTATTTTATTGTTTGGCTTTACAGCACAGAGAAATATTTAAATAATCTATAGCTTTTATTGAAATGAAAATTCCTCCTGTCTAGGAACAAATAATTTAGAAGTTATTATGAATCAGTGACATAACATTTGCTCTAGTTCATTCCACTTGTTATTGCACTTTCTTTAAAACTGTCAAAGATAGGATATTAAATTTATTACTCCTCATTAAAACTGTAAAAGCCCGTGTTAATTAGATGTCAGCCTATTTTACTCACTTAGATGTCAAATGACATTAAGGGACATATGATTTAAATGCAACCTAAGAAATATGAAGAATATTTGCTGTATTTACTAGCTTATAGAGAAATAAAGTATGAGTTCTAGCCATATTAAGCCACAGGCATTTAACATGTAATAAAAGAAGCAATCACTTTTTAAAAGACAGCATGAAGACATATTTCTTTTTTTAATTGAAAGCCATGATTTTAAGCCATTTCAGGCAATAAAAAGGGAAATGGCAGTCCCTAAAATGTATCAGTAAAAAATATTGCATATAAGCATATGTCAGCATTCATTACTTTAATTCATATTGTTTTAGGACAGCAATCACAGATATATATAGGACATATATATTTAGGACAACTATCACAGATATATATATATATCACCTATACATATACAAAATGCTAAATATTCAAATAAAAACATTTTACCTTTTCATTTTCTCAAAAATCTTTTCATCCATATAACTCTTTACAATTTTTCTTTGCAAATTTACAGAGTATTAGAAATTTAATTATCATAAATAAACAAAACAGGAATGAAATAATTGTCTTGACAACCTTGAACAAGGTAGAACAGAATACTACTAAAAAATGTCAACTCCAAGACACACACACATATATCCATATAAGCAATTGTTAAACCTTACAATAATTAAGATTTACAGTCGACTAGTACAGACTAAAAGTTGTGTTAGGAAAATTGGTTACTGCTATAAATTTTTGAGTCAGACAAATGAAAAAGACAATGAACTGAAAGAGGGCAGTTGTTCACTGCCAAGTGAGTTTCTGCTAATAGCAATTAAAGTTTATATTTTGCTTCAAAATATAACATATCAGTAAGCTTATAAAATCAAGCCAATTAAAACTTGATAAATTTTTACAACTGAAGAAACTCATGTACCTAACCTTATATTAAAAGTCAGACTACTAGTGAAATCCTCCAATCTCTGGTGATTCTCATGTTACTGATCCCTCACTCAAATGCTATTCTTGTGGGAAATTGTCCTTTTAACTAAACCTCCAAAGTTGGGAGAGTCTCACAAGTAAAATAGTATATTTTTACTCATTTTTAAAATGATAACAGGGCAGCAAACTTGAGCCTAATAAATAATAAAAATAAAAAATATACAGCAAACTTGTGCCCAGAAAATACAATAGGGGAGAATAGAATAAAAATTTGTGGTTACTCTGGAGGAAGAAGGGGAATTGAATATGATAGAATGGAACCTATCAAAAGCAGTATTGTGAACCACAGTGCTGAAATGAGAAAAGCAAAAGAGTCTTCCATAAAGGCAGGCAGGGGCTGGAAGGGAAACTGGGAACACTGGGAGAGGAAGTGAACACTAGTCAAGGGATTGGTCTTGGAACACTGTGCACCTGAAACTCAACCAGAAATAACTTTGTACATCATAAACCCTCAAAAAGGGGGGGTTAACCCAAATTTATACTTTAAGGGGCCTATGTGATATATTCCAATTTCTGCTCTAACTGTACCATTACATTTGTTGTAGTTGTTTTAGGGAACATATCTGGTGGTACTCAGGGGACATTATGGTATGCTGGGATCAAACCTGGGCCTGCCATATACAAGGTAAGATCTCTATCTGCTCTAGCTGGCTCCTGAGTACCCATTACATTTTGATGTTAAATTTTGATGTATTAATATATATGCTTAATTTTTAAACTCAATAATTTATTTGTTGGTAGCCTAGGTTGATGAGCGATATTGTATTGAAAATAATCAGCTTGTGAGCTCACTCGTGTCTGCTCAGGACACCCTAAAACCTGAGCAGCTTGTTAGCCTCATTCTCTAAGGTTAGCCTCAATGGTCGGACTCAGACTGGTTTGGCAACAAATCACTGTCTGACTCCTACCACTGTCTTTTAGTTTTATCTTTGTTTGTGAAAACAAAATTATATTTGATAATATCAATCATATAATAATACAATTTTAGACTACTCATTGATACAGTGCATACCAACAACCCAGGCATATCTTTTACGTGCTAAATATCTTTAATAGATGCTTGTAAGGATGATTGCTAATTAATAATATACATACATGTATGGAATATAAAATGCTTTGTCAGCTCAGTGTTCAAGGCCTTACTTTCTTTTGGCCATGTATCTTTATAGCTTTTCCTTATTTTAAGTCTCTGTTTTTTTCCACTCTAGAGAATCTTGTGTTCTCTCTTGAACATGTACTTTCTTTTGTTTTTATTTTTCCTGTCACATCTTCCCAAGTAAAGTTCAATAAAAATTTTCTTGCAACACCAAATAAAAATTTAAAACATGCCTTCATTTTTCCCTCCGTTTCTCAAACCAAAAATGAAAGCCTCTAGAAGGACTCCACCCATTCCCGGAATATTTGATCCCTTTGTTTATTTATTTATTTATTTATTTATTTTTATTTATCCGTTTTTTCTTTCTCTTCTATGTTTTTTCTTTCTCTCCAGGTTATTAGTTTTCTCTTTTTCAAACAAATTCACATAACTTGAACTAACTATTCCCGCCTCCCAATTAGGGGGAAATAGGTGGTAACCAAGACCAAACAGGTGTAAGACCACTAAGTAGTAAGCTAGGCATAGAGGGGGACTACTTGCTTTAGCAACCCCGGGTGGGGTGTGGTAGGGGAGAGGATATGGGAAGTAGGACAGGAACGGAGGTGGAGGGAGGACTATTTGGTGATGGGAGTTCCCCTGATTTTATGTTAATTTGAACCTAAAATATGATTGTCAACAATATGTAAGCCAATATGATTAAAATAAAAATTATATTAAAAAATTTAAAACATGAAAAATATTTTCTCATACCTCCAACCATTAATACTATGGTTAATACTATCCCTGTTATTCCTCAGAATATTAAAATGTAATGTAATTAAAATATAATGTAATATATTACATATTTATTTTATATTACATGTAGATTTTATTTATTCATATATGATTTATTATAATATTTTATATTACATGTAATATAAAATAAAATGTAATGTAATTAAAATATAATATGTTCACATATATATATAAAATCAATGTAAAATATACAAAAGTTTGCTTTACATATTTATTTTATAGATGATAAATAGTATCAGAGTGGCTATTTTCAGATTAGAGAATAATATTCCTAGAGTAATTGAGAATAAAATTCCTAGAATATATTTTGAAGAAAATGTGCTGATACAGTTTGTGAATAAAAAATTGTTCCATCTTACGACAGGGTTATATCCTGTTAAATTCACTGTACATTGAAAATATTGTAAACTGGATACATTGACAACATAGAACACTGTAGTTTATATGATGCTTATCTATGTGACTGGTCACTGAGTTGAGATTGATAGAGATGTAGCTCATTGTTAATAGCCAGTATCAGAAAAAAAAAATTAAGCCACACATAAATAGCAAAGTTCAAATTGGGTACATTCAAAAATTTAAGTGCACTTTTTTCTTCTGAAAGAGACCACTTTCTCACATTTCGAAGTTGAAAATTGTGAGTCAAATCATCATAAAACAGGGACTATGTACATATACATTGGAATTGAATTCTAACATCAGAGAGCAGGCATATGCCTAATGAAATTATTTCCCCGCTGTTCATACCAATAGCCAGTATGAAAACTGATGATGAAATTAGTCCTTTGCCCTTTCCAACAGCTAGTTATTGATTCTTTGTCTTAAGTCGTTAGATATTCTCTTTGGAAAAGACAACTATCAATTTTCTATTTTCTAGGCCTTCCTTTTATTGGAAATTTGGGAAATCATTTTTATATTCTAGTAACAAATAATCTTGTGTGTATATTTGAAAAATAGTTTACCCTACTCTAAATATTGTCCTTTGCTGAATGTTATCTTT
>PVKC010011061.1:0-25082 GCA_004027635.1 Crocidura indochinensis
CTCCTGGCTCCATGCTCAGAAATTGCTCCTGGCAGGCACAGGGGACCATGTGGGGCACCGGGACTCGAACCGATGACCTTTTGCATGAAAGGCAAACGCCCCACCTCCATGCTATCTCCCGGGCCCCAGATCATTTTCTAATTTTATAAGCTGTGTCATTAAGCTATTCATGTAGACCCCTTCTTCCTTCCTGATGTGTGCTTGCAAAACTATACATTTTCCTCTCAATACCACTTTTGCTGTGTCCCATAAATTCTGATTATTTGTGTCTTCATTGTCATTTGTGTCCAGGAATTTTTTTGCCCCAACCCTATGTCCAGGAATGTTTTGATTTCCTCTTTGATTTTGTCTCTTACCCACTGGCTGTTCAGTAGTAAGCTGTTTAATTTCTAGGTGTTAAGGTTTTTCTTCTGTGTCTCTTTGTAATTTACATCTAATTTCAGTGCCTTGTGATGGTAGTTTGTATGATTTCTATCCTCTTGATTTTATGGTATATTTTATGGGTCAGCATGTGGTCTATCCTGGAAAATGACCCATATGCATTGGAATAGAATGTGTATCCAGGTTTCTGTGGATGGAGTGTTCTATATTTATCTATCTATACTAATAAATATTATATATTAATGTATATATATGCTAGTCCAATTTCTTCCATTTCTCTTTTAGAGCTAGTCTATTTTTGTTGGGTTTCAGTCTGGTTGACCTATCAAGGAGTGACATGGCAGTATTGTATATAATTGTATATATTGTATATAATACAATTATTGTATTGTTATTGATATCTTCTTTCATATTTATCAACAATTGTATTAAATAATTTTCTGATCTCTCATTGGATGTGTATATGTTTAGGAGTGATTTCTTCCTGTTGTATATATCCCTTGATTAGTATGAAATGTCCATTTTTGTCTCTTACGACTTTTCTGCCTAAAGTTTGTGTTATCTGATATTAGTATGGCAACTCCAGCTTTTTCAAGGTTGTTGTTTGCTTCAATGATTTTCCTCTAGCCTTTGATTTTCAGTCTATGTTTGTTCTGACAATTCAGGTTTGTTTCTTGTAGGCATCAGAAGGTTGGATTCAGATTTTGATTCATTTTGCCACTCTGTGTCACTTAACTGCTGCTTTTAGTCCATTGAGAGAGAGAATTGTTGTGGGATTTAGTGCCATCTTTGTGCATAAGTTTGGTGTGTCAGTCAGTCTTATCTTAAAGTAGATGAAAGGCAAACACCTTACCTCCATGCTATCTCCTGGGCCCCTTAAGGCTTTTTTTCTAATCTCTTTTGCTGTATGTAGTTGTTATGCACCTCATCTTTCAGCTTATTGATTCTGTCCTCTGTTCCCCTGTTTAAGAGGCTTTCCATTGAGGTTTTCAACTTGTATACTAAGTTTTTCATACATGCTATTTCAGTTTGGATTTTTCTGATTTCTGTCTTCATATCCTCTTCATTCTGGTTTGTGTTCTGTTCAACTCAATCTACGATTTCTTTGAGTTCTATGAATATCCTCTATATTTTTTCTCTAAATTCCATACTTGAGAGACTCACTAGTTGATTGGCAGTTTTCAGGTCATGAGAGTTGCCATCTTTATTCTCAATGTCTAGTGTTGGCCTGCATTGTTTTCCCATTGTCACTCTTATATAGTGGATTTTTCTTTGTGTTGTGGTGGCATTCATTGGTTAAAAGATGCACGTGACCGCAAAGAGAAGTGGAGTTGCCACGCTCCTCTGGCTCCACACTTTGTGTTTGGGATGCTCTCCTTTGAAGAAGATGAGTCCTCAGGGAGCAATTGCAGAGAGAAACTAAATCCCAGGAATAGAACAGCAGAGAGGAGGCCTGAGATGTCTGCCATGTTTCAGATCACACACCAGATATCAGCCTCATTGTTTGTGGATGGGACACTCACCTCTGATGAAAATAAACTCTCAGGGAACAATGGTGGAGAGAAACTAAAACCCAGGCTGCAGAACAGCAGAGAGGAGGCCTGTGATGTCTACCATGTTTCAGGGCACACAGCATAGAGCAGCCCAACATTATTATTATTATTATTATTATTATTATTATTATTATTATTATTATTATCATTATTACTGGTTTTTGGTTTTTGGGTCACACCCGGCAGCATTCAGGGGCTACTCCTGACTCTACACTCAGAAATCGCCCCCCCAGCAGGCTTGTGGGACCATATGGGATGCCGGGATTCGAACCACCATCCTTCTGAATGCAAGACAAACACCTTACCTCCATGCTATCTCTCCACCTCCCCAACATTATTATTAATGGCAAAATAATTGAAAGTATTTCTACTCCTAAGCTTGGCCAAAAAGCCTACAGCATGGGGCCATGCTGTTCTCGTGTTGTCTGCTGAAGTTCTGGCTCCCAGAGAGGAGTTTGTATCCTTAATTATGCTGGGAGTTGGAAGTTCACCAGTCCCCCGCGCCCCCCCACCCCCCGGTTCAGAATGGGGAAGGCCTGGTGTCCTCTCTAAACTGCTCACCAGAACCCACCTTGCTGTCATCATGCACATGTGACCAGGGGTAACCCCGGGGTCTGGGAGGCAGGAGAGAGAAGGCTTTGGGGGGGGGGCAGCTGAGGCTGCATCTTCCCCTAAGCTTGACCAAAGAGCCTACAGCATGAAGCCATGCTGTTCCCAGTGTTGTCTGCTAAGCTCTGACTCACAGAGAGGAATTTGCCTCCTGGACCCCAGGTACTAGGCAAGGACCTGCACTGTCCCCATTCTTAATCAACATAGAATTAAAAATTCTAGCAATAAAAATCAGACAGGAGGAGGAAATCAAAGGAATTCAAATAGAAAAAGAGGAAGTCAAACCACATCAAAAGTCTTAAAGATCTCATGGAAAAGCTGGGTGGCTACAAAGTCAATACACAAAACATAGCTGGGTTCCTTTATAAAATATAACAACTCAGAGGAGAAAGAGATCAAATAATCTATCCCATTTAAAATAATGTCTAAAGCTATCAAACACCTAGGAATCAACCTAACAAGAGAAGTGCAAGACTAATATCATGAAAACTTCAAAACACCTCAGAAGGAAATTGAAGAGGACTAAGGAAATGGAAGAATATTCCATACTTATGGGTTGGAAAAATCAATATTATCAAAATGACCATCTTACCTAAACTACTATATAGATACAATGCAGTCTCTATTCAAACTTAGATTTCATTCTTCAAGAATAATCAATTATAATATTTGTGTGCAACACAGAAAGACCAAGGCTATTCAAATCTATATTGAAGAACAAGAAACTGGAAGGCATTTCATCACCTTACTTGAAACTTTACTACAAAGTCATAGTGATCTAAACAGCATGGTATTAAAACAAAGACAGGGGACCCGGAAGATAGCATTGAGGTAAGGCGTTTGCCTTTCATGCAAAAGGTCATCGGTTCGAATTCCGGTGCCCCATATGGTCCACTGTGCCTGCCAGGAGCAATTTCTGAGCATGGAGCCAGGAGTAACCCCTGAGCACTGCTGGGTGTGACCCAAAAACCAAAAAAAAAAAAAAAAAAAAACAAAGACAGATTTTTCAGACCAATGGGATAGAACAGAATATCCAGTAACAAACCACCAAGAAAATCCTCAACTAATTTTTGACACCTCAACTAAACCCAACAAACCCTCAACTAGTTTTGACAAAGGAGCCAAGAACTTGAAATGAAACTAAGATAGTCTCTTCAATAAATGGTGTTGTAAGAATTGGATGACCACTTGTAAGAAATTAAAGTTTGATTCATATTTCATAACTTACACAAAAATCAATTCAACGTAGACTAACAATTTTGAGATCAGGAACAAAGCCATAAGTTCACTGAAGAAAGTATAGGCAGAACACTCCAAGATTTACACCTTAAAGAAGTCTTTGATAGTGCACCAAAGGCAAGAGCTATAGCATCAAACTTAAATAAATGGGTCCACATCTAACTAAAAGGTTTCCATATGGCAAAAAAAAAAAAGCATGGTTTAACACTAAAAGATAGCTAATTTATTGGGAGAAAAATTTTGTGGTCAACACATCAGATAAAGGTTTGATATCGAGGATAAACAAAGTACTCACAAGCTCTAACCCTGAAAAACTAAAACCCCATTAAAAATGGGGACAAGAGGCGTCTTCACGTGTGTGCACCTTATCTCAGCTGATCAGCCAAGGCCCTCTGAGCGCCAACCCTAGTCCCCTGAGTGGCCCCATTTCTGCTACAACAAAATGAAAAAAAAAAAGAACCAAGAGAAGCTTGCCAAACTTTAGGCTCCAGGCTCAAGTGTACACTGGTGGGAAAGAAACTGCTTGCAGAAAGAAGAAGGTAGTTCATAGGACAGCTACAGCAGATGATTAAAAAACTTCAGTTCTCCCTGAAGAAGTCAGGAGTAAACAATATCTCTGGCATTGAGGAAGTGAATATGTTCACAAACCAAGGAACAGTGATCCACTTTAACAATCCTAAAGTTCAGGCATCCCTGGCAGCAAACACGTTCATCATTACAGGTCATGCTGAGACAAAGAAACTGACAGAAATGTTTCCAAACATCTTAAAACAGCTTGGTGCAGACAGTCTGATTAGTTTACGGAGACTGGCTGAAGCTCTACCCAAACAATCTGTGGATGGATGGAAAAGTACCACTTGCTACTGGAGAGGAGGGTGATGATGATGAAGTTCCAGATCTCGTGGAGAATTTTGATGAGGCTTCCAAGAATGAAGTAAAACTGAATCGTGTCAACTTCTGAAGAAAACTTGAAAAAGTTACTGGGAACTGCGATTTTATATGACGGATTTTTAAAATTTTGTTCAAGGATCTAATAAGATCTAGATCTAATATTTTTAAGCTCAAACTCCTTGGACACTGCAGCTCTTTTCAGTTTTTGCTTGCATACAACTTATTATTTGCAGCTAATTAAGCTGAGGGAAGCCTGGGAATAAAGTTTGAAACAAAGGTTAATAAAGTTCTTTACCTAGTTGAAAAAATGGGGAGAAATAAATAGAAACATCTCTGAGGAAGACCAACAGATGACCAACAGGCACATGAAAAATGCTCATCGTCACTTATCATTAGGGAAATTCAAATCAGACAACAATGAGATATCATCTTACATTAGTCAGGATGGCACATAACAAAAATACAGGAAGCAACTTGTATTGACAGGGTTGTGGTGAGAAAGGAACTCTCCTCTACTGCTGATGAGAATGTTGCCTGCTCCAACCCCTATGGAAAAAAGTTTGGAGGGTTCTCAGTAAACTCAAACTTGAAGTGATATACGAACCAGCAATCCTTTTTGGGTATCTATCTCCAGGGTATAAAAACATTTGTCCATAAGGATATATGCACACCACAATTCATTGCTGCATTGAATACAATAGCTAAGAATTAGAATCATCCTAGGTGTCCAACAACTGATGAGTGGATCACGAAGATGTGATACATATATACAATGGAATATTCACACCTCTAAGTAATGATGCAGTCATGCAATTTTCTGCAACATGGGTGGAACAAGAATGTTAAATGAAGTTACAAAACTATGTTAAATGAAGTAAGCAAAAAGAAGGGTATATACAGAATCACATCCCTAATATGTGGTATTTAGAATAACTGCATGAAGAAACACAGTGGTCTAAATAGTAGATATCTTGAATATTGTAGGTGCTAGGGTATACAAGGAGAAGAAAACAAATTGAATGAAAGAAGAGAAAACACTAAATCCTTTACTCTCTTTTATACTTCAAAGAAACCTGCAGCAATGGATACAGCTGTTTAGATTTAGCAGGTGTTTATTATAGGAATCTATAATAATGTTCTAATGCTTTTATCTACCTAAACAGGTGCAGAATGTGTTTGGAAGCCAGGAACTCTCACTACAGTGCTCACTATTAGAACGCTTTAGTGTCTTAATTTAAATATGTCTATAATAACTCTTTACCTTCTTTGTCCACAGGGTTCTTGGAAATATAGGTTGTTCATCCTAGTGTCACATATCATATTAGACTTCAAATACAGTGCTCAAAATGGTAAAGTTCTGACAAAATACTCTAATTTATCCATTTTCATTTGATTACATCTGCTATTATTATCTAATGTTTATGTTCACAGAGACCATTGAAATAGGCAACTGCCAAAGGCCTCTTTAACCAGGCCTAGGAAGGGTGCGGGGCATGGGTCACCCCAGCACCCCTCTACCTCCTTCCTCCAGAACTCCAGGGCTTTCCCTGGGCCACATGCCTGGACAAGCCAGCGAGGTGGGAATAGCAGCACAATAGGTTCTGGCTTCAGGAAGTCCCAGGGAAGTTTCCTTACTAAACCTGTCCATTGTGAAACTGCGTGGGGGCTAATGCCCCACACGGATCATATTGACAAATACTTGGATATCATTGCATTTAATCTTTTTGTCATAATCTGAAAACCGCCTCACTCCCACCTTCATTACCCCACATTTAACCATTTTTTCTATACTCATGATTTTTGTTTTGGCCAAGGTGGGTTACATATCTTGCACAGTAATACTTTGGGTTGTGTCTGAAGCTTCAGCAGGCAACATGTGGATGGCTTGCCTCCACACTGTAGGCTTTTGGCCAAGCTAAGGGGAAGATGCAGCCTCGGCTGCCCCACACAACCTCCTTTCTCTTTTTTCCCGTCTCTTGGGTTATTCCTAGATACCTGCTAAGGGTCCCAGCAAGTGGTTTCTGGCAAGGAGCAATTTAAAGGAGACCTCAGGCTTCCTCATTCCTGCAAGGGGCTGGGAGGGGACTGGTGAACTTCCGACTCCCAACAATTAGAAAGCAAATGCCTTTCTGGGAGTCGGAAGCTTCAGCAGGTACCACGGGGAGGACATGGCTTCATGTGCTCTTCATTTGTCCAAATCACAGACCAAAGTGGTGTTTTGGAAACAACACCCTCCATCTCGACTATTTCTAAAACTATTTCTCCTTTGTATAACTCAGATGTATTACCTTAACATCTATAAATCTACAATTTTGCCCACTGGTTTTGTTATTTGATTGTTCGATTTTCCCCCTTTGAGATCTGTTTTATAAGCAATACTGGTAGAAGAATATCTCTGTATAGATTTCACGTTTGAACTAAGTTACGGGGAATGTTGGACTTTATTCGTCAGCCCCCAGATGCACCAACAATATCTGTGGCATTACTTCTCTTTTGCATAGGCACATTAAAATGGAAAAATAATACATATGCAAACAAGTTCTTACCTAATAGAGATGGGAACACAAATTTGGTAATGCAATTAGGCCTTATACCCTGAACATTGGCATAATGATTTGACTTAGGCCTCAGAAGAATGGGTATCGCTCACACACACCTAAACAATGGATACCATCTATGGAAACAACCACAATTGTCTATAACATTACCAGGATCCAAGCCTCTACCAGAGAAGACCTACCACTGCTTCGGCATTGACTTACTACAAAAAGTGCTCTCAACACCCAGACGACTCAGCAAAAGCCTGCTTGCAGGGCAGATCGCTCTGCATTTAATGATATGCTGAAACTAGAGGATGCTCTACATCAGCCTAACATTGATGAAAGAAATGCACAGCATCCAGAACCTTTAAATATAAGAACCCAATACCAACAATAGTTAAAATGTGAAAAAGTTTCACTGGGACCACGGAGAATGACTTGGTTTGGACAGACTGGTATGCCTGGAACCCAGAATTGGTCTTATGCCAATAAACTTCTGGGGTGAGGCCTTTTTGTAATCAGGCCAGGGATTTTTTTCCATTTTCCCCATATTTTTCTGAACCTATGCAAACAACAGTGATTGCCATTATCACACCTTTACTATATATATATATATATATATATATATATATATATATATATATATATATATATATTTTACTCTTATCGTTTAAGGAAAAAAATACAATATACTGAACTTAAAAACAAATAACTGTAGTAGAATGCCTGTCTCAAATACAGGCAGAGGATGGGAAGTGGGGAGGGGGGAATGTTACACTGGTGAAGGGAGGTGTTCTGTTTGTGACTGTAACCCAACTATGATCATGTTACTTAAATAAAAAATATTTAAAAGGAAAAAAAAAGAAATAGGCAACTGCATACCTTAGATTTTTGTTACAGTTTCCATTCATTGTGTATGTTTTTACAATTTTTTAAAATTCAAGTTAGTTTTCTATTACATTATAATACCCTTGTTGTCAGTTTGCTTTCAGGAAAGGAACATGGATTCCTGAGACCCGGTAGATGATACTTCATGGGAGTAGACCTTCTTACAGTGCTCACTACTATTACTTACTACTTAGACATGAAACTTATGATTATTCTAAGAAAGCTCCATGCACAGTCTAATTGTGGAAGCTTTTGTTTAGCATAGTTTACCCTCACCAATGATAATTTGCCTACAAACTGGAAAACCTTTCACACTGATCTGTTGGCCTCATTTTTATTTTGCTTTGTTTTGGGGCCACACCTGGTGATGCTTAGGGGTTACTCCTGGCTATGCGCTCAGAAATCGCTCTTGCCTTGAGGAACCATATGGGATGCTGAGGATTGAACTGCAGTCCGTCGTAGGCTACAGCCATGCAAGGCAGATGCCTTATCGCTTGAGCCACCGCTTCGCCCCCGCCTCATATTTTTTAAGTGCTTTGATCCATTCATTCCAAAAGTGTCAGTTCTTCAACTGCAACCTACAAATTGATCTCCAATGTCTGTGATACAATGGATACAATGTGTATATGGTGGACATCTCTATGTCTGTCTAATCTGTATTGTACATAATGCCTCTCTATTATATATATTATATATAACCTCTCCTTTTTACCCTCCCCTGCCTACCACCTTACAAATCCCCTTCTATCTTCTCACTCTTTCAACCTTGATCTATTATCTCTCCCTGTTAGAAGAGAAGAGATTCCCAGATGTAAGGCAGACTCCATAAAGTATTCCTAGGATATAAACAAGAGAGAAGCTCAGTTTCATCCATATGGGATGCGGCAATTGAACCAAGGTCCATCTCAGGTCATCCACGTGCAAGGCAAACACCCTACTGCTCTTCTATCACTCCAGCCCCACTTTATTTCTATTTCTAATAGGTAACTTTTTACTTTCTAACTCACAGCTTCTACCCAAAGACTCTTAAGTTCCTTAAAGGCTCATTGAGGATAATCAGTAATTTATTTTTGCAATCCTTGTAGAGTGTATTGCAGTGATTTGAAAATCTCTAAAAATAGTTGTCTATTATCAATATATATTATTTTTAAATATCACTAAGTTGAAATATTAATAAATTATTAAATAAACAAAAATATTATTTAATATTTAAATTATGTATATATGTTAATATAAACAAGCATGGAAAATTTGGACTGAGTTTATAAGAGAAAATGTATTATATTGTATTTGTACTTTTAAAGGTTGTTCTATGCACTTCAAATGCTTATCAATAAATGTCATTTCCTTATTTTTTTTTTTTTTTGGTTTTTGGGCCACACCCAGTGACGCTCAGGGGTTACTCCTGGCTATTCGCTCAGAAGTTGCTCCTGGCAGGCACGGGGGACCATATGGGAACCGGGGGATCGAACCGTGGTCCGTCCAAGGCTAGCGCGGTAAGGCAGGCACCTTACCTGCAGCGCCACCGCCCGGCCCGTCATTTCCTTATTATGATCTGTTGAAATTAGCAATATGTGTCCTTATAAATAACCAGAATATCATTTGTATTCATTTTAGTCATGGATGGGATGACAATTGAATGCAACAGTTTGTTGCATCTAAAATTGTTCTTTTATTATATGTAGGAAGTATTAAAATAATTGAGATGACAAAAATTGGTATTGTCATGGTATTGTCCTATAGGATCTATATGCAACTCAAAGTAGAAATTTATCACTGCTTATTTGTGCACTTTGAGGAATTTAGAACTGTTGCAAGTGTGATGTTTCTCTCTCAGCCTCTGTCTCTGTCGCTATCTCTGGTTCTCTGTCTCTCTCTGTCTCTCTGTCTCTCTGTCTCTCTCTGTCTCTCTGTCTCTCTCTGTCTCTCTGTCTCTGTCTCTCTCTGTCTCTCTGTCTCTCTCTGTCTCTCTCTCTGTCTCTCTCTGTCTCTCTGTCTCTCTCTGTCTCTCTCTCTCTCTCTCTCTCTCTCTCTCTCTCTCTCTCTCTCTCTCTCTCTCTCTCTCTCTCTCTCTCTCTCTCTCTCTCTCTCTCTCTCTCTCTCTCTCTCTCTCTCTCTCTCTCTCTCTCTCTCTCTCTCTCTCTCTCTCTCTCTCTCTCCCTCTCAAGGATTCAGAATCTAGGGGCCAGTGAGGTGGCGCTGAGGTAAGGTGTCTGCCTTGCAAGCACTAGCCAAGGAAGGGCCGCGGTTTGATCCCCCGCCCCAGTGTCCCATATGGTCCCCCAAGCCAGGGGTAATTTCTGAGCGCTTCACCAGGAGTAACCCCTGAGCATCAAATGGGTGTGGCCGAAAAAACAAAAACAAAACAAACAAACAAAAGGATTCAGAATGTACACTCTGCTATATTTGACTTAGTTGGATCTTACCTCTGAGATGTTGATAACTTAGAATTAAAGTCACTGTTTACTTTTTAAATCTTAGCTACTTTTTAATTAAATGTTGACTGTGTTTGATTGTTTCTAATACTAGCCTATAGGCTGTTTTTTATGAGAACACATTGAGTCAACTTTAGAAGCTATATTTGCTTACAATGTCTGATTGACAGCAACAGTGAATAGCAAATATATTTGAGAGGCAGTTTGACAAGTACTGATGATTCTTTATCATTTCTCTTTCAGGAAACCAACCAAATATTACTGGCTTAGTACATAAAAGATATTCTGAAAGAGTAGCAGCTCACGTAACTGGGACCGGTTCCAGAAGCACAAGTAAGGGAAACAACAGCTATTGGTTTAAAGGAAGGCAATAGTAGAATTTATTCCAAATAGATTTTTTAAGTCGTACCTGAAACATTTATAAGCCTATCTATAGAATGTGCTAATCAAGTCTCAGACTGACTCTTTTCACAAACAAATTATAGATGAATAATTCAATTGCTGCCATGCTAGAACTGGCCTCAGCCAAATTTTGAAGTGGGAAAATTTGAATTTTCCAAAAGCTTATTTCTGCATTTCTTCTTTAAAGTGATTTACTTCTACCACACTTTCATCAAAATCATCCTTGTCTTCACAGGTTCCTACAAGTCCTTTACTCTCACAACCCAAGATTGTTTGATGGTTCATAATACTAGCATGTAGGCTGTTTTTTATAAGGACACATTGAGTCAACTTTAGAAGCTGTATTTGCTTACAATGCCTGATTGACAGCAACAGTGAATAGCAAATGTATTTGAGGGGCAGATATCTCCATTTCATATTACTTACAAGTGTGTAAAGTCTAATTTTAAAATGCAAAACATAGTTAAGTCACTTGCTTTGTATGTATAAAAACATAGTGTTTTATTAAGCATTAGAGTTTTAATTAAGGAAGCCCAGCTTCTGCTTACTTATATATATTTTTTTTGAGAAAATTACTTAAATAAGAGACCATCTTTAACACATAAATAGTAAAGATGAGCACAAATAAATAGTTGGTGGGTTTTTTGGTTTGTATTTTGGGGTGGTTTTTTTTTTTTTTTGGTCACAATCAGCGAAGCTCAGATGTTATTCTTGGATCTGAAATTCTGACTCTTGGATCAGAAATTATGCCTGGCAGGCTCAGGAGTCCATATAGGATTTTGGGGATTGAATCCAGATCGGCTGCCTACAAGGCAAACTCCCTACCAGCTGTGCTATCACTCTGGTCTCTATTTGGTGTATTTTAAATAGAAATAATTGCTTTTTTTTGTTAGAAAATATAGTATTCCAATTCAAAGAAATTTCAAGTGCCAGCTGTTGGATATAAAGGTTTTTGGTTTCTAGAGAGACAGGCAGAATGGTCAAGGCACTTGTTTTGTGTGTGGCTAGTCCCAGTTTGTCTCCTATTACTTCTGGGAACATCCCACAAGCACCTCCAAAGAATAACCTTAAATAAAGTCACATGTGGACCAAACCCCCTGTTTTCCACTCCAACCAAATATTCCTCCCTGACAAAAATATCTTGGTTTTGTCTTTTTTTTTAATTGGGGGTAGTTGTTTTCTAGGCATTCCTAATTATAAGTTTTATAAATTAACCTATTTTTCATGCATTTGACTGGAATCAATATTATAATACTGCTTATAATTCATCAGCAAATATTATCAGTTTAAGCTCCTGAAAACAATTCAAACTAATTTTATATCAAGCATGAGAATTATCTCAGAGTTTAAAGGGATATTATATTTTCTTTAGTTCTTTTACATTTGAAATCTTTAGGAGTTACAGATTTTAGTACCTGTTAATCAAGAAATCAGAGCTCTCTTAGTTGTGGAATAAAGAAGCCTCCTTCTTTAGATGGTACCTTTGTCTCTGCGTTGCTGAAACTATCAAGACACAATGACGTCGAAGGTCTGAGTCCTAAGCTTAGGGAAGTAGATAAATATTTTTTGTTCCCCAATTTACATTGTTCATTTGAATTTCACACTGTTCATTTGAATGTATTAAGCAGAGGAAGGGGGTCTCAGTTTAGGACAAAAGTTTGGACTACGTAAAGAATTCCTTCAGAGTGAATCATGCCCAGTGCTGCCATTCAAACATTAGTGTGACAGAAGTGACTTTAAATGATGGTCAAGGCAGAGAAAAGTCACTATCCCAACAGGTTGCCATCAAAAGAAATCTCCATATCTCTGAGCACCTACATCTTTATTTATTTATTGCCCCCAAATAAAGACAAAACAAAAAGGTTTTACATAAAATGGGGGGAATATATTTGCATACCATATATATGCAATGCAGTAATTAGTATCCAAGTTATAGAGCAATTTTATACAATTTAATAGTAGCCAAAATGAATCAATCTGATTTTAAGATGGGTAGAAACTCCAAATAGACATTTATCAAATTTGATTTATCTAAAGGGCAAAAGATTATAAATGTCGGAGAGAAATTAATACAAAAAGTAGGACTATAATGGTTGCAGCTCACTATAGAAAACAGGATGTTATTTCCTCAAAAAATAAAAATAGAGCTGCTATCTGATCCAGTATTTAACTCCTGACTATTTATTATTTAAATAAAAACTTATTTTAAAAAACATGTCTACCCCAATGTTCATTAAAACATTATTTACTATAGCAAAATATTTTTCCATTTTTATCCACAGTCTTTACAATTTCAACTAAAAAAGAGGTTGGCTACAGTTTGGGGAAAACTTTTCGTTATGAATTTCTTTCATTAAATGTCTTTCTCTCTAAAATTTATCCAGGTTCCACAGATGAAATTATATTAGGCCATAAGATAAACTCCTGGGAGTCATCAATAACAGGACTTTCATTCTTCAACAATTTGCACATGAAGAATGGAGAATTGGTCATCCATGAAACAGGACTTTATTACATCTATTCCCAGATATACTTCCGATTTGAGGAAACTAAGGAAACTAATCAAAGGAGAAGCAAACAATTGGTCCAATATATTTACAAAAACACCAGCTATTCTGTTCCTATACTGCTGACAAAAAGTGCAAGAAATAGTTGTTGGTCTAAAGATACAGAATATGGACTCTATTCCATCTATCAAGGTGGAGTGTTTGAGCTTAAGGAAAATGATAGAATTTTTGTCTCTGTGACTAATGAACCGTTGATTAATATGGACCAAGAAGCCAGTTTCTTTGGGGCCTTTTTAATTGGCTAGATGATCTGATGGGGGGGGGGGTGAGGAAATGCCTTGGACTATGGAATTCGTTCAAAAGACAAAAGTGGGGGCCAGAGCAGTGGCACTAGATGTAAGGCGTCAACCTTGCAAACGCTAGCCTAGGACGAACCAAGGTTCGATCTTCCCGTGTCCCATATGGCCCCCCAAAGCCAGGCACGATTTCTGAGCACATAGCCAGGAGTAACCCCTGAGCGTCAACAGGTTTGACCCCCAAACAAAACAAAACAAAAACAAAAACAAACAAAACAAAAGACAAAAGTGCATGCAGGAATCCCAGATTCAATTCAATGGTCCCCTGAGTTTCACTAAGAACAAATTCTCTGATTTCTGATTTCTGATATTTCATTATACCCCAGTATAGTGATACCCCAGTGTCTGTTCCCCACCCCCCGCCCCTCACCTCACTAATGTGCAGGAGTAAGCCCAACATAACTCTAGGTGTGGTTCAAAGGTCAAAACCAAGCCAATCCAAACAATGCCTTCAAAATAACCTTTTACTTTTCAGGTTGATATAGTGTGAAAATAATATATTCAACAAAGTAAAATTTATGTAAAAAATAGTATCACTTTAAAAGAAAAAACAAAATGAAACAATTAAACAAATTATATTCAGTGAACTACTGGAACATACATAATTTTATTTCTGAATGACTGATGTTTTTACTATTAAAAGTTAACTAAAGCATTGGAGGTGTTTCTGATAAAAAAAACTATAATGAAGTATCAGAAATCAGAGAATTTGTTTTGTTTTTTGTTTATTTGGTTTTTTGGGCCACACCCAGTGACACTCAGTGGTTACTCTTGGCTATGTGCTCAGAAATCACTCCTGGCTTGAGGGGACCATATTGGATGCCTGGGGATCAAACTAAGGTCTGTCCTAGACTAACGCCTGCAAGGCAGACGCCTTACCATTTTGTGCCACCGCTCTGGCCCCAGAAAGCAGAGAATTTGTTTTAGTGTGAGAAGCAGAAAAAATGAAGAGGTTGAAATGACACAGTTTAAAAATACAAAGTGTAAAATAAAATAAAGAATAGGTTCACTTAATTTTTACATAAACATTTCACTCCCCGTGTCAATATCTAATATGCAATTTGCTGGAGATTTCCTGGTGGATTCTCCCTACAGAAGAAGAGCATCTTCCTTGTGTGCCACAACTATGACCCAGAACATTTCATTTAACCATTTCATCTAACTTATTGGTAAAAAGAATGTGTTATAATACTTGCAGAATTTCCTCTCATCTCTAAACATGGTCATATTTATACTTTATGGCTATATGCTCAAGTGTTCATTTGGCCAATAAGTTTTCTTTTTCTTTTTTCAAAAATTCTCACTCATATGTAAATGATCCATGATACAAATAACTAATATTCCAGATCCTAACTCTGTTCTGTAACAGTTTGTTCTGTAGTCAAGTTCCTACATTTTAAAAAAATTTGACTTCTTAGTTAATCTATTCTTTTAAGTCTTTACTCTCACTAGTATATAAACTAAGGATGTAATCCTTGTTTACATCTGTGTTTCCACTCTTCAGAAAAATGTTCTAAGGTTACATTATATGCTCCATCCCCTTTAGCACTACAGAGTATGACCCTGGAAGGCCCAGCATTGCCAGGCCCAACTAACAACTCAGTGCTGGGTCCTAGCATTGAGTCTAGCAGTGAACCAAGCTGTGAAGGCCTGAACCTGCACAAAAACGCCTGGACCTATAATCACACAAAATATATTTGTGAATGTCTGAGTACCTAATCATATGAAAAATATTTCTCTACCTTCCATCAAATTTTTTGAAGAATTCTTAAAGTAATTTCGCTTGAAGAATAAAAGGCCACAATTTAAAACATCAAGGAAAAATTGAAAATTTTTACAGAAACTAGGAATTGAAAAATTCACTTTTAATCATATTTTATATTAAATGTTTTATAATACACTTAACATTGTATCAGACTATGGAATGTTTATCTAGTACATTTATTTTATAGTACCAAGATTAAGAACATTAAGAAAAAGATTTCTAATTTAATTTGTTTTTTATTTTTAAGTTTAGTTGACATGATTTATAATACTTTAATGATAGTGCAGTCTGTGTACATCATTCCAAGATCTTACCCCCTATCAGTTTCCACTTCCTCAACCATGGTCTCAGGTTCTCCTTCTCTAACCACCCCCAAGTTACTCTTATCTCAATGTGATGATAAGCTTAGTTTTGTGGACCAAATTTCAGACTCTGTTGCTTTGCATTTTGTCTTTTTCTTTCTATATGACTTTATTGGGGGGGGGGGTGTTGAACCACACCGGCTGCGCTCAGGGATTATTCCTAGCTCTGTGCCCAGAAATCGCTCTTGACAGGCAAGGGGGACCATATGGGATGCCGGGATTCGAACCACCATCCTTCTGCGTGCAAGGCAAACGCCCTACCTCCATGCTATCTCTCCGGCCCCCATCTTTTCTTATATAAATTTCTTTTTTTTTTTTTTTTTGGTTTTTGGGTCACACCCGGCAGTGCTCAGGGGTTACTCCTGGCTCCACGCTCAGAAATTGCTCCTGGCAGGCACGGGGGACCATATGGGGCACCGGGATTCGAACCGATGACCTTTTGCATGAAAGGCAAACGCCTTACCTCCATGCTATCTCCCGGGCCCCAATTCTTATATAAATTTCTTATGTATATAAATATTTAGGAGTGTATATTTTGTAAATATATATGAGATATATCATATGTTTGTATTACCATATTTTTATTACCATAGTTTTTCTACTAGGCTATCTGTTCTTGAACTCTCAGCTTGTTTTTATAGTAAGTTTTAGACTGACTAAAACTTCTTTATTTTTATTAAATATGCTCAAAAATATTATTATTTTTATGGTAATTTTTTATATTCAGTTGATTTAAATTCTCCTAAAAGATGTGTTTAAGGGAGCCAGAGCAAAAGTATAACGGTAAGGCATTTGCCTTGCTTGAGGCTGATCTAGGACGGACCCAGGGTCCAATCCCCGGTATCTCATATGGTCCCCCGAGCCAATCAGGAGTAATTTCTGAGCACAGATATATTGTTATGCTAAAATGTAAAATAAATAGGCTTGTCATTCATTATGAAAATATAGAGAATAAAAGTTGATAAAATAAAATTCTAAATTTCTACAGGCAAAAATATGCAATCACTTTAGAAAATAGATTAAACATTTAATAAGCACTGATATTTATATTAAAGATATGTAATTCAATATAAATGTTAATGTATTTACTAAATTTAACAAAAATCTACATTTTACTAATAAAACATTTTTAAGTGAAGTCTTTTTTTAGATATCTTGTATCTTTATTTAAACATTGTGATTACAAACATGACTGTAGTTGGGTTTTAGTCACAAAAAGAGCACTCCCCCTTCACCAGTGCAATATTCCCACCACCAATACACTCACACCCCTTGCCTGTATTGAGACAGGCATTCTACTTCTCTCACTCACTAACGTTGTCATGGTACTTGTTAGTGTTCTTTTGTTTTTGTTTTTGTTTTTGTTTTTGCGCCACACCCAGTGACGTTCAGGGGTTATTCTGGGGGACTGAACCACGGTCCGTCCTGGGTTAGCGCAGGCAAGGCAGGCACCTTACCTCCAGCGCCACTGCCCGGTCCCACACTTGTTAGTGTTCTAACTGCTGTCACCTCTCCTTGAGGTAAGCTTCATATCATGAGCCAGTCCTTCTGGCCCTCGTCTCTGGGAATTATTACAATACTGTCTTTTATTTTTCTTAAAATCCATAGATAAGTGAGACTATTCTGTGTCTATCTCTCTCCCTCTGACTTATTTCACTCAGCATAATAAGTTTCCATGTCCATCCATGTATAGAAAAATTTCATGACTTCATTTCTCCTGATGGCTGCATAATATTTTATTGTGTTTATATACCACATTTCTTTAGACATTCATCTGTTGAAGGGCATCTTGTTTGTTTCCAGAGTCTCGTTATTGTAAATAGTACCATGATGAATATAGGTGTGAGGAAGGGATTTTTGTATTTCGTTTTTGTGTTCCAAGGGTATATCCCTAGGTGGTATAGCTGGATCATATGGGAGCTCAATTTCCAGTTTTTTGAGGAATCACCATATTGTTTTCCATAAGGGCTGACTAGATGGCATTCCCACCAGCAGTAAATGAGAGTTCTTTTCTTCCCACATCCTTACCAGCACTGATTGTTCTTGATCTTTGTGAGGTGTGTGCCAGTCTCTGTGGCATGAAATGGTACCTCATTGTTGTTTTGAGTTGCATCTATCCTGATAATTAGTGATGTGGAGCATTTTTTTCATGTGCATTTTGGCCATTTGTATTTTTTCTTTGAAAATTTGTCTGTTCATTTCTTCTCCCCATTTTTTTTGATGGTGTTAGATGTTTTTTTTTCTGGTTAAATTCTGTCAGTAACTTGTATATCTTAGATATTAGCCCCTTATCTGACGGGTATTGGGTGAATAGTTTCTCCTAATCTGTGGATGGCTTTTGTATTCTAGGCACTATTTCCTTTGAGGGGCAGAAGCTTCGTAGTTTAATATAATCCCATCTGTTTATTTCTGTTTCCACTTGTATGGAGAGTGCTGTTTCTGCTTTGAGGATGCCTTTAGTCTACGTGTTGTTTAGTATACCTTATGGTTTCGGGTCTGTTATCCAGGTCTTTAATCCATTTGGATTTGATCTTTGTGCATGGTGTTAAATGGAGGTCTGAGTTCACTTTTTTGCAAGTGGCTGACCAGTTGCTCCAATACCACTTGTTGAAGAGGCTTTCCTTGCCCCATTTTGCATTTTTTGCCCCTTTATTGAAGATTAATTGATTATATATCTGGGTAACATTCTCTGAATACTCAAGTCTATTCCATTGATCTTAGGGTCTGTCTTTATTCCAGTACCAAGCTGTTTTAATTACTCTAGTTTTGTAATACAATTTACAGTTTGGGAAAGTGGTGCCTCCCATACTCCTTTTCCCAAGGGTTGTTATAGCTATTTGTGGATGTCTGTTATTCCAAATGAATTTAAGGAGTGTTTGATTCACTTCTTTGAAGAATGTCATGGGTATTCTTAGAGAAATTGCATCAAATCTGTACAATGCTTTGGGGAATATTGCCATTTTAATGATGTTAATCCTGCCAATCCCTGAGCAGGGTATGAGACTCCATTTCCTTGTGTCCTCTTTTATTTCTTGAAGCAGGGTTTTGCAGTTTTCTTTGTATAGGTCCTTCACGTCTTTAGTTAAGTTGCCTCCAAAAAATTTGAGTTTGTGTAACACTAATGTGGATGGGGTTGTTTTCTTAATGTCCATTTCTTCTCTATCATTATTGGCATCTAAGAAGGCCATTGATTTTTGTGTATTAATTTTGTAGCCTGCCACTTTGCTATATGAATCTATTGTTTCTAGAAGCTTTTTGGTAAAGTCTTTAGGGTTTTCTAAATATATAATCATGTCATCTGCAAACAGAAGATTCTATACTCTTCCACCTAGAGTCTCCATGTTAATATCTATGGTCTGTAACAAAGTCTCAGTAATTTTTTCCCATTTTTATTTTGTACTCTTGGTCCCTAGAACTCTGAGAGAGTAAGTTTGAAAACCACTCAATGTGGTACTTTGGTCTACTAGCCCTTGAAAACTAATAAAGTGTTTCATATACTATTAAAGAAACCTTTTTGGCTGGCATACAGTTATCCCTGTATTTGTTAAAACTTTTAAAATGTAAACTTTTGTTGTTTGATGATGTCATTTTACAAGGGTTTAATACATCTGTGATATTTAATAGGGATGCAGTTTTATCTTTCATTCTCTGAGCACCAAATGAGTTGTCTAGCATTCTTTATTGTACCATTCACCCATTCTTCCAATTGATATTTTTTGTTTTTGTTTTCTGGACCACACCTGGTGAGGCTCAGGGGTTACTCCTGGCTATGTGTTCAGAAATTGCTCCTGACTTGGGAGACCATATGGGATGCTGGGGGCTCAAACCACGGTCTGTCCTAGGCTAGCAAGAACAGGCAGATTGCTTGTACCACTGCTCTGTCCCCTCCCAATTGATTTTTATGGTTCATTTTTCTATGCATACACCCAATTTATTTTTATTGTTCATTTCAGGAATATATAGGATTAAATTGACTTTTTAAAAAATCTACTTTTAGTATATATTCAGTGGAATTAAGTGAAGAATTAAGTATCGTGCAACAATCACAATTATCCACTTGCAGAACAATTTGTCATTCTGGATTAAAAAGGTCTATCCATTAGCTGAAAGCAAATAAAGTAGATAAAGATAAATAAAATATTTAAAGTGATAAAGATAAAGTAGATAAAGCATAATACCCCTTCAGTAACAATATTGCAAACCAGTGTCTAAAAGTGGGAAAGATAGGTAGAGAGTGAGAAAGAGAGTGGGAGAGTGAGAAAGAGAGAGAGAAGAGAGGGAGAGTGAGAGGGAGAGAAAAGAAATGTCAGCCACAGAAAACAGGCAGGGGAGAGTACAGGCAGGTGGGCAAGAGAAAAACTGAGACATTGGTGGTTGGAAATATGCGCTGGTGAAGGGTGTTATACATTGTATGACTGAAACTCAATCATGAATAGAAATTAAGGGGCTGGTGAGGTGGCGCTAGAGGTAAGTAATGCCATGAATACACACATTTTTAAAAGCTCAATGAATCACAGACACAGAAAAAAGTAGTAAGAAACCTAATAATCAAGCTGTATAACAGCCAAGAATATTGAAAGCAGAATTTAAACAAAAATGGCCCAGAGTGATAGTACAGTGAGCAGGGCACTACGCCGTTTTGATTCCCAGTATCCTGCATGAGTCCACAGCCCCACACCAGTGTGTTAACCCCTCCTCAAAAAAGAAAATCATTTTTAAATGATTTTTTACATATGGATATCTTCAATACAATTATTAGCAGAAACTTGGGAGGGCAGAAAACAGTAAGTGCTTAAAAACAAAAATATCCATCCATTCTTTAAAATGAAGAAACTGTAGTTTGTGAATGTGGCACATTTGTAAAGAGCTTGCCTTGCAGGCTTTAAACTGAAAATTCAATCCTCAATACCACTCCACATTGCTGAATGGAATTCCTTGGGCCATAAAAGTGATAATCTCCAGCATAAGTGTGGTTACTAAAGTATGTACACCATAAGTAATATGCAAGCATCACAATCAAGCATGCAACCTTAGATATCATAACAATTATAATGACAATAACACCAAGCAAAGGAAAGCAATAAAATGAAAGACAAGTTAACACACTCAGATAAATGAAACGGGATTTTTTAAATTATCTTTTATTTGATATAAATGACTACAGAAGGGTTTCATCCTCTATAAATACCGTGACTTTACATCCATGTAACTGCAGAAAACATTTTGCATTCAAGTAGACGCGGAGTATTTTACTAAACATTATATTAATCAATGCTAGTTGTTCCTCCTAAATGAATAGATTCCAAACACCAACTGTTTAGCCACTAATCTACTTGCTTCTTTAGCTGAATGACTTTGAGCTCATAACTGCTAAAGCCCCTGACAAGTAGTCTTTTGTCTGAGGTTCTTGTGGGCTAGCACTAGATTGCTGAATTTCTTCTCATCCTTTGTGGTTTAGTTTTTGTGTGCTTTTAGAGCCAACTTCATTTTAAGCAAACTGTATAGATTTTAAAAAAAAAGGATG
Organism: Crocidura indochinensis; assembly: GCA_004027635.1. Lineage (NCBI taxonomy): Eukaryota > Metazoa > Chordata > Mammalia > Eulipotyphla > Soricidae > Crocidura > Crocidura indochinensis. The sequence goes on from PVKC010011061.1 coordinate 21,453, forward strand.
TTGACAAAAAAATCTTTGCTAAGTTAAAAGAAGAAAGCACAAAATCACTATGACCCAATAATTATACTCCTAGGTGTATCTTCAAGATAATGAAGATTTGAATAAATCTTAATTCAAAAAGATAATGAACATTTGAACAGCAAATATTCACACACGTGCTTGCATAGTCATACAAATATAGTTAGGTGGCAACCTACTCATGTTTCAGTCAAAGCAAATCATATACACAACAGTGGTTCCTTTAAATATTGTAGGCATGTGGTAGGCTGTTTCATTTAGGTTCATGTAAATTTATTTTTATACAACACCGACACTAAAATTACCTAATGACACATTTCTCAGAGAATACCAGATAGTCAGCAACACATACTTTATATGAATCTTCCTAATAGCACAGTGCTCTTCACACTAGCTAGGAGGTAGGAACAATGCAAAACTCCTTTTATCCAGATAAATGGAAAATGTGTGTTAAATGCCTACAATAGAATAGCATCCAGTCAGATATATTTTACTTGTATGTATTTATAAAACCCATAGGATAGAAACTGAATAAAAAGTACAGTGGTAAGTTGCTTGCCTTTTATATGGCACACTCCAGATCAGCCCTGGATGTCTGGACTCCCAGACATTGGGTGAGTTTCCTGGGCATAGAGCCAAGAATAAACCCTGAGCACCTCCACTTATGACTTCCACCTCCTAAGAACCCCATAGTACAATAAGATTGTTGAGGTTCTCAAGTGAGACTTACAGTTTGTAATAATGTTTTATTATCCAGGAGGTGAGTTCACAGTGTTGGTTTTCTTTAATAACGTTTTTATGCCCTACACATGATCACTACTACTTTATAACAAATTTTATCTGAGTGTTATAGTAATTATTCCAAATCAGAGATTTTGAAGAATATACTACACTCTCACTCACCAATGATTCTTGCTTAACAGTCCTCTATGATTCTCTTCAGAGACATCAATCTGACCAATCTTTAGGTATGCTGGTATTTGGCTGACATCATCAGAGCTTTGTGGAGCAAGTGCGGGCACACATTTCCCATATATATCTTCTTCCAGGAGGCCTGTCAGCTAAGAAAATAAACATAAGGGCCACAATATCAGTAATAATCTTTGAATGTTTGGACATCCTCATTTATCTGATGCTGAATCTCTATAGGAACCAATTTAACATAATGAACAGCTAACAAGAGCTTATTGAACACTTTGACACTATATTAATCACTTCATTGAAATATTATGATTTTTACAAATGTGCCTTGTACTGTATTTCTGTCTTCTTTTTCTTTTTTTCCTTTTTTTTAATTTTATTTAAACACCTTGGTTACATACATAATTGTGTTTGGGTTTCAGTCATGTAAAGAACACCACCTATCACCAGTGCAACGTTCCCATCACCTTTGTTCCAAATCTCCCTCCTCCCCACCAACCCCCCGCCTGTACTCTAGACCTCCACCTCCCTCATACATTCTCATTATTAGGACAGTTCAAACTGTAGTTATTTCTCTAACTAAACTCATCACTCTTTGTGGTGAGCTTTATGAGGTGAGCTGGATCTTCCAGCTCTTTTCTTTTTTGTGTCTGAAAATTATTATTATTGCAAGAATGTCTTTCATTTTTCTTAAAACCCATAGATGAGTGATACCATTCTGCGTTTTTCTCTCTCTCTCTGACTTATTTCACTCAGCATGATAGATTCCATGTACATCCACGTGTAGGAAAATTTCATGACTTCATCCCTTCTGACAGATGCATAATATTCCATTGTGTATATGTACCACAGTCTTTTTAGCCATTCGTCTGTTGAAGGGCATCTAGATTGTTTCCAGAGTCTTGCTATGGTAAATAGTACTGCAATGAATATAGGTGTAAGGAAGGGGTTTTTGTATTATATTTTTGTGTTCCTAAGGTATATTCCTAGGAGTGGTATAGCTGGATCGTATGGGAGCTCGATTTCCAGTTTCTGGAGGAATCTCCATATCGCTTTCCATAAAGGTTGAACTACACGGCATTCCCACCAGCAGTGGATAAGAGTTCCTATCTCTTCACATCCCTGCCAACACTGTTTGTTCTCATTCTTTGTGATGTATGCCATTCTCTGTGGTGTGAGGTGGTACCTCATAGTTGTTTTGATTTGCATCTCCCTGATGATTAATGATGTGGAGCATTTTTTTCATGTGTCTTTTGGCCATTTGTATTTCTTCTTTGTCAAAGTGTCTGTCCATTTCTTCTCCTCATTTTTTGATGGAATCAGATGTTTTTTTCTTGTAAAGTTCTGTCAGTGCCTTGTATATTTTGGAAATTAGCCCCTTATCTGATGGGTATTGGGTGAATAGTTTCTCCCACTCAGTGGGAGGCTCTTGTATCGTGGGCGCTATTTCTTTTGAGGTGCAGAAGCTTCTCAGCTTAATATATTCCCATCTGTTAATATCTGCTTTCACCTCCTTGGAGAGTGCATTTTCCTCCTTGAATATGCTTGTAGTCTCAATGTCCTGGAGTGTTTTGCCTACATGTTGTTCTATGTATTTCATGGTTTCAGGTCTGATATCAAGGTCTTTCATCCATTTGGATTTTATCTTCGTACATGATGTTAGCTGGGGGTCTAAGTTCAATTTTTTGCAAGTGGCTAGCCAGTTGTGCCAGCACCACTTCTTGAAGAGGCTTTCTTTGCTCCATTTAGAATTTCTTGCTCCTTTATCGAAAATTGGGTGACTGTATGTCTGGGGAACACTTTCTGAGTATTCAAGCCTATTCCACTGATCTGAGGGCCTGTCCTTATGCCAATACCATGCTGTTTTGATCACTATTGGTTTGTAGTAAAGTTTGAAATTGGGGAAAGTAATTCCTCCCATGTTCTTTTTCCCAATGATTGCTTACACTATTCTAGGGTGTTTATTGTTCCCAATGAATTTCAAAAGTGCCTGATCCACTTCTTTGAAGAATGTCGTGGGGATCTTTAGAGGGATCGCATTAAATCTGTATAATGCCTTGGGTAGCATTGCCATTTTGATGATGTTAATCCTGCCAATCCATGAACATGTTATGTGTTTCCATTTCCGCGTATCCTCTCTTATTTCCTGGAGCACAGTTTTATAGCTTTTTTGTATAGGTCCTTCACATTTTCAGTCAAGTTGATTCCAAGATATTTGAGTTTGTGTGGCACTATTGTGAATGGGGTTGTTTTCTTAATGTCCATTTCTTCCTTATTACTATTGGTGTATAGAAAGGCCATTGATTTTTGTGTGGTAATTTTGTAGCCTGCCACCTTATTATATGAGTCTATTGTTTCTAGGAGCTTTTTGGTAGAATCTTTAGGGTTTTCTAAGTAGAGTATCATGTCATCTGCAAAAAGTGAGAGCTTGACTTCTTCCTTTCTTATCTGGATTCCCTTGATATCTTTTTTCTTGCCTAATCCCTATAGCAAGTACTTCCAGTGCTATGTTGAATAGGAGTGGTGAGAGAGGACAGCCTTGTCTTGTGCCAGAATTTAGAGGGAAGGCTTTTAATTTTTCTCCATTGAGGATAATATTTGCCACTGGCTTGTGGTAGATGGCCTTAACTATATTGAGAAAGGTTCCTTCCATTCCCATCTTGCTGAGAGTTTTGATCAAGAATGGGTGTT
>PVKC010011062.1:0-25081 GCA_004027635.1 Crocidura indochinensis
CCCCCCCCAAAAAAAAAAAAAAAAAAGACCAGAGAGAATGAGTGCTTCAGCAAAGAATTTCTGAATAACAATGTGAACCAAATTTATCTCTTAGAAAATTAAAAACTATTAAATAGATGAAATAAGTAGTTCACAAGACAGTCTTCTCTAGGCATTGCCAAATCACCTCTATAATCATTCTTTTCTTCAAATTTTTCATTATGATTTTTATAAGTGACAAGATAATAGTTTTGTGGGTCTTTTTTTTTCAAATCTCTTGTAGGAATTAAGATCATAAAAATGTTTTCAACCTCTTAAATACACAGAACGTTATTTTGAGAGAAAGTATACAGTTGAAGACCACTGAAAGAATATAGCTTCTACTGACCCAAGAAAATTTATAATTGGCAGTAGTTGGGTCAATTATAACATCAAACCAAAGTCATGTATAAGTCCCTGTGTGAGACTTCCAGACCTTTCTAGAAAGATATCTTTTCTTTGGAAATTTGCTCCTTAGAGCAGAAAATATCAGTAGATTTTTTTTATGATTCTTTCAGGTAAAATATATATTTTTTTATTTTTTTTAACCATATGCTAGCCTGTGTTCCTCTGGTTCTTATTTATTTGTTCAGTCTTCCACAAGCATAACCTGAAGATCTCTTCTGGGATAATGTTTTCTGGCTATTCTCTCCCACTTTTTCTATAGGCATAGTGTGTTGAAATTGTGTATGGCCATTCTTGGCAATTAGCTAATGGCTCCTGTGTGTGGGTGAAGCTACCAGAACTCCCAGTAGTCAGCCTGCAGCTGTGCTCTGAAGGTCTCCATCTGAGACCATCCAGTTGCCTTGCTCTTCCCTGATGAGCACCCTTGTCTATTTGCCACCTACTAAAGGTGTTTGGGTACTGATTGTTGGGCAATGATGGACACCAGTACCCAGGACAGTGACTTTAAACAGTAACTCTTGTCTGCTTTTCCTGCATGTTTCAGTTTGTTCAGGATTTATTTAGAAGAATGCACAGTTCTGCCTCAGGTGGCTATGTCGGAATAGTCAGTGACATGCAGGATCCATCTTGAGTACTAAAATGATTGGCAGGTCGGACTATGCTAGGAGTTCTGCTATAACTAGCAGCCTACAACTTATGGTTCTCCGCAGATCAATATCTCCACGCAGTGCTGGGATTTTGAAACACCATGGCGGCTGCATTCTAAGGAAGCAGAACAAACAGCAGCCTGGAGCTTCTTGGCCTGAGCTCATCTAACTTGAGAAGCAACTGAGCTGCTTTCCATTGATAGAAACATTACAAGCCTATTCAGATTCAAAGAAAATAGAATCAGATGCCAAATCTGATGGGAAAATGGCAAAATTTTGAAGCGCGTGGAGGATAGGGAAGATTGTTGTAGCTTTCTTTGGTGGGGAGGGATACCATATTTAAAAGAAAGACCATTAAAAGAATGTGTTTTTTTAAACTGATTAAAAATAGAAGTTCTTCTTATGCCAGGAAACTTCAGAGGTAGGGTCTCCTTGTATTTAGGCCAAAGGTTTTCCTTTCTACGTCCCTCATATTTTGGTGGGCCTATGCAAACAATAATTACCACTCTAACACCGTTTTTACTGTGCTCCTTTGACTCTAATCCAAAAAAAAAAAACAAAACAACAACAACAACAACCCACTTAAACTTTTGAGGTTAACTTAAACTAATATGCATGTGCATGGAAATGTAAAAAAGTACTTTGCCTTCAATGTTTAAGGAGTTACATAAGTTTTATGGCTTTAGATTGCTTTGTGTGCTGCTAAGAAATATTGTAGTACATATACTACAATCTGGGGACTTGAGGGACAAAGTAATTGTACATGGGTTCTGTGTTATTTTTCTTAATGTTCTTTGACTGAAAGTTCAAAGTTAAGATATCAGCAATGGGACTACTGAGAATTCTGCTTATGGGTGATTGTCCTTCCACTGTAACTTTACCTTGTCCTCTTTCTTTGTATCTTTGTTCTCATTATTAAAAATAAAAAAAATTAAAAGAAAATAGAAGTTCTCCCTGAATCTTCTTTTATTGTGAAGGGAGAAAAGGTAGATGTTCGTATGTGTCAAAATAGAGTAGAAAATTTGTTCCTAGAATTTTGGAGGCTGGCCTAGGAAAATCCACAGAGGTTGGGAGCCAGTCCTGGCCCCGATGAGCCTGAAGCTTAATAAAAATTTAACATTCATTGTGTCAGGAGATGGGAAATTAATTAAGGCACTGGTAAAGAACAAAGACAAAAACAAAATCAAAGCAGTTCTTCTATCTGCAGAGCACCTTTAAGGCTGGCCAGCACTGGTGATTTCAAACAAGTCTCTAATTTTCTGGAAGAGTCCTGATTTCAAATATTTTGTCACCATGACAATCCTGAACTGAGCCTTCAAAGATAAGTAGGACTTAAATATTCTGCCAAGCAAGACAGCCAAACAATAGGAAACCAGGAGTGGGAAGGGAAACAACAACAACAACAAAAAAGCAATCTTTTATTCTTTTATCATTTTTTGCTCCAAGAATCAGAAGACATATACTTTGTGAAAGCCTCCAGCATGAAGAAGGCTCTAAATAAACATTTATAAGCAGAAAAAAGATTTCTCACTCCTCAGCCCTTGATAGCCTTACAATTTAGATATTACATCTTTGCTTTGGTAAAGTCACTGCAGCAGACACAAAGAGGCAGGCAATATTCTGATCTCTAAGGAAGAACTTTCTGGAATGTCATCAGTTAACAGCCTACAGAGAGGGTAGTGCCTTTACCCCCAATTTCAAGCCAAGGTCATGGTCTTCTTGGGGCATCCCAAACAAAGACTGAGCAAAAGGGAGAACTTGTTTCCACTTAGCAAAGGACTACTGTAGTGAGCAGTTTTCAGTCTGGAATTCTTTATGGGTCAATTACAGATTTTATCTCAGTTCTATATGGTGGTCTGAAGGTTTCCACTGTGAAATTTGGCTTTTACAAGTAAATGTGTTTGCATTTACCTCCTCTCAGCAACAGACAAAAATCCCAAGGGCCCGCTACTAAAAGGCCAAGTTTTCAATGTAGGGTTAAAGGGCAACTGTAACCCATGTATGATAGTTCAAACAAGAAAGAAATCTGTCTTGAAAATCATCAGGGTGTTACATCCTTTGTTACCGCAGAACAACCTAGCCCATCCTCATTAACACAAAACTTCTGCCACAAAACTTGTCCACCTCTCCACCCATTTTCATAGAATTTAAAGAATAATTTTCTCTACCTGCATTTCTCTTTATCCCCTATTGTTACACAAAACATGGTATTCTTTTTTTGAAAAAAAAATGTCAGTTTTCTCATCAACTATAACTATTAAAAATGTGGTTTCATATCTTAGTAGAATAATTTTTCTAGGAAAAAATCAACATTTGATTTCACTGACTAAAATTATGATGGAATATATTCTCTAAGAGCATTGCACAAATGTATCCCTCTCCAAAAATATTTTCTTAAAAATATATGTATATTTGTATGTGTAAATATATACACATGTATATGTATATATCTGCAAAGCTCTATATTTTCATTAATTGTCTTCTATAATGTGTCCTAATCCATTTTTCTTCTTTTAAAAATTCTTTAGAGTGGATTTAGGAACTAAAACTTTGTTTTAGTTATGATAAAATTGATATATATTATTATTTATTATAATATATAATATATATTATATAGTTCTAAAGTTTCAGATGAACAAGAAATTAATTCTGACTAGTGGCACCATATTCATAAACATACATTTATTTTGGCATCTTGTTTCCCTATTACGAAATAAGAAGAAAAGGAAGCAGTCCTCCTGACCCTCATACCTATTGTCTCTGGATATTATAACATACCATCTTTTTTTCTTATATCCCACAAATGAGTGATATTATTCTAGACTCTGGCCATTGTAAATTGTGCTTCAATAAAAAGAGGAATGCAGAGATTGTTTCTATATTTCGTGGGAAGGAGTTTCCTAGAATATATCCCTAGGAATAGTATTGCTAGGGCAAATGGAAGCTCAATTTCTAGTTTTTCGAAGAATATCCATATTGTTTTCCAAAAAGTCTGAAGCACTTACGGTACAAAAGGGTCCACTATTATAATGGTAGTTGGAACAGATCACTCTTTTTTTTAAATCATAAACCAAACTGTATTTAAAGTATTACATATGCTTAGATACACAAAGTATACATTTAAACATATTTCAAAGGCACCAAAATTAGGTTCCCCACTTTTGTGTCTTTAACATGCTCAGTTTCTCATATAAATATGATGCAATTATAATTAACTCTTAACAGACTTTCCAGGTACATTTTTTTTATTTTATACTTACTTTATTATGAAATAATCTAATGATTGGTCTATTGTGAGCCCAAACCGCATGTTACAGATGAAATTGGAATTTTTTCCATGGCACACCAGACAATATCTCACAGCACAGATCACTCTTGACAATAATGGGGTGCTGAAAGGGGATAAAGTGATATACATGATATCCCTTCATCAACAATAGTACAAACCACAGTGTCAAAAGGAAAAGGGGGAGAGAGAGTGAGAGAGTGAGAGTGAGAGAGAGAAAGAGAAAGAGAGAGAGAAAGAGAGAGAGAGAAGTGGGGTAAAATGTCTGTCCAGAGGCAGGCATTCAGGCATTGGGGAGGTTGGGAGGAATATTAGGGACACTAGTGATGGGAAACATGCACTGGTGAAGGGAGGTGTACATTGACTGAACATCAACGGTGAACAATTTTATAACCATGGCACTTAGATCAAATAATTATTATTAAAGAGAGAAGAAAGAAGAAAAGAAATGAAAAGGAAGCAGTCAGTAGCTGCTGCTTTTAAACAGCTCAAATAGTCACCCATCTTCCTGGTCAACAATGCCAGAGCCTGGTGCTAAAAAATCCTCTGAATTTGATGCATAACTTCCTTTACTTGCCAGTTATGAACAATCTAGAAGATTCCTTTTAATTTATTCATATATTAACTGGACTTTGCAACTTCTGGCAAGAAAAAATACAAAGGGGTCAAATAGCTAGTACAGCATGTAAGGCACTTACCTTGCATGTAGCTGACCCGGGTTCAATCCCCAATATCTCATATGGCCCCCAAGTACCACCAGGAGTGATTACTGAGTGAGGAGACATGAGAAGAATTGGGTGTGGACCCAAATCAAATGAAAAAGATCACACGGAAATTTGTAGAAATGATGTGTATAAGGATGCTAGTGTCTGGCTAAAAAGAAAAACAAGGCAGAATGTTGACTAATTAACATGCCTAATTATAAGAATTTAGTAGACAAATGTTTATGTCAGAGTTTCTTCTCATCATAATGATCATTTCTGGTTTCCAGTTGAAAATAAATAAAAATATTACATATGGAGAGCCCTTGAGTTACTATCACAAGGGAAGCACTGTGAATGCACCTGGAGATTTCTTGTGCTAGTCAATTGAGCCATAAGTTTCAGGTTGCTGTCCACCTACTCTTAGTTCCTGTCGCTCTGGCATCAAATACTTTGATCACTCAATACCAAATAGATTTAGTCTCTAATAGAATCCATAGAGTGAGTTCCACATCAAGCTTCCAGCTGTAGTAAGATATTCCAACTGGTGGAAATCAATCCAATTGAAGTACCCTTGAGCACAAATCAAATGAGACTAGACTGCAATTGAGGAAAATTATAGTCATAACTTTGCTTTAGAAGCTAAGTCAGCTTTCACTCAGCATGATCTCTGAAAAATGGTAGAGAGGCTCTCAGTTCTCAGCAATGATGCAGGTGCCAAGATACATTTTTGCTAAGGAGAGTTATTAAAATGTCTTTATATGAAGTGTGCCGCCATCATCAAAAACAAAATCAGAGAGGAAAATAATAAAGTCAGATCTGATTCACAGGGTTCTGGGTCTGACATGTTCTAGCAAAGAAATTAATGTAGAATTTAGGGGTTCCTAAAACATTCAATCAGTGTAAACACACCAACATGCAGAATAGCAAAAGCTTTAATTTCATAAGGACTTTCTCCTGTTGGGTTCTGCAGTTGATTTCTACAATTTACTATCTTGGAGGTGTGCATATCAAACAAGGTTTCTGACACATCTATACTACCATCGTCATAAATGTGGTGGAAGAGTGAACATTTTGCACCATCTCATAAATACCCATTCATTCATTCATTCATTCATTCATTTCCACCTCAGACAGCTCAGTCCTCCAAAGAACAGAAAAGAAAATCCAAGTACCAGGAAAGTAAAATATATTTTCCAAGGTAATACAATTCCCCAGAATTAAAAATACAGAACTAAGTTTTTAATGTTGTCTTACTCTTATCAAAAATTTTAATGTAATTTTTAAAAAGCAAGTAGGTTATGAATAATAAATAAATCAATGGTACTCTACACCAAATCTCCCAAAGGTAAATGAATATGGAGAATTCAGCTTTTAAGATGTAATTAAAATGCAGCACACTTCAAAAAACAGATGTTGTGATTCTGACAGTCTTTAGGCAAGCCTCCACCAACTGTAAGTTGTACAGGTAGTCTCCATCACACAGACCAGAGCATTGAATAGAAGGACCAGGAAGTCAAGAAGTTAAAGTTTAGAAATCCACTAGGAAACATCAAATAAAGAATAAAAGTATACCATATTGAAAGTAGGTGCTGCCTCTGTCTGTTAAAAAGGCCAAATTCAATATTTGAGATCAGTAGATCAAAAATCCTCCCCAGTCCTCTAAGTTTTCTTTTATTTGAATTCAGCTTAAGAAACATTTACTAAAACCTTTGCTATCTGTCTGGCATGAGATTAGGCATAGGAACAGTTAAAATAGTGGACCAAAGGATAACGCCCTCACACTCAAGGAAGTTAGTTTTATGGGGGCGGGGGCAGACCAGAAGAAGGTACCAGTGAGATAATACAGAGGTTAAGATGCTTGGGGCCCGGGAGATAGCATGGAGGTAAGGCGTTTGCCTTTCATGCAAAAGGTCATCAGTTCGAATCCCGGTGACTCATATGGTCCCCTGTGCCTGCCAGGAGCAATTTCTGAGCATGGAGCCAGGAATAACCCCTGAGCACTGCCGGGTGTGACCCAAAAAACAAACAAAAAAAATGCTTGCCTTGTTCATGGCCATCTCCAGTTTGAGTTTAGTATAAGAAGTGGGAAATTATTGGAGATATGAGGCCAGTTTTTTTAATGACTCTAGTTAAAGTTTTGGCTCCATATGCTTTTCCAGACCTGTGTTATACCCCACTAAGAGTCCATCATCTATCCCAAACCTCAAATATTTGTGAGTATCCAATAGGATGTAGTGGACATGATCGATCATTTCCAAAGCTGACAGAAAAGGGAATTTAACTTCCATCTGGCTCTCTCAATACAATTGCTTTTGGTCCCCATTGACTGTGTTGCAAAATGTACAAGCTATATGCAACTATTGTCATAATTGGGCAGATAGCAGCAAGAACAATCTTGTATCAACTGCTAAATATAAGACTGGACAAGTCTTTAAGTGATTTAAATCTTAATACTTAATTTGACCTTGATAATTTCAAGAAGAACAGAAATGACCATGCCTACTCTTATTACATGTTTTGATTAGAGGCTTAAACTAATAATCATGGATTACTCTTGACTCTGTGCTTGAAAATCACTCCTAGTGAAAACTGGGGAGCTATATGTGGTGCCAGGGAATCAAGCCCAGGTTAGTTACATGTAAGGCTAGAGCCTAACCTACTGGCCTATTGCTCTAGTTCCTCAAATCGCATATTTTTGAGCAAAATAGTTGTTGCATTTTGTGATAATTTGTCTTAAGCGGCTATAATTTTTAGTTGCTTAGTTACTGAAATGATGCTATTGACAATTAGCCAAGAACTAGATGGTCTAGAACCCAAATATTTCATAGGAAGTATTTGAAAAACATAAAATATGTGGAAGGAGGAAAATAATATTGGAGGATTTTAGAATGAGTTCAGAATTTAACTTGCTATTAATAAGTAATAGGCTATAAGCTTAGATCTCTAGATAGAAACCATACAGTAACCTCACATCAAAAATATTTAGAAAAAAGGAGTCATTAATCAAAAGATAAATATCAGAGTACAAAGGAAGAAAATAAGAAAACTAAAGAACAGAGATAAATTTCAACAGCATTTGGAATTCATAAAAAAAAGGACTATCGATACTTTTATATCAAAAACTTTCCTAAATATCAATGGCTTTAATTCATCAATCAAAGAGAATAAAACAGCAGGATGGATGAGAAAATTAAAGTCAACATTTTGCAGTCAGTCTTTAATATACCCAGTATTTAGTATACCTTGATAAATATAGATTCAAAGGGTTAGAAAACAATTCTACAAGCAAATGGCAACCTAAGAAAGATAAAACCAGCTATATTTATATCAGAAAAAATAGACTTCAGGTTAAAGAATGTTATACAAGGGTGGACATTATATAAGAATTAATTCATCAAGAAAAATCTAACTCAATAATACATATGAAACAAATGAATGAACATCAAAATATTTGAACAGTTATAGATAGATATGAAGTGAGACATTACAGTGTAGTAATAATAAGTGGTTAGAACACTCATTCTTATCAGTGAAAGAGTTTAACTAGAAAAGAAACATAAGAAACCACCTTAGGGCCCGGGAGATAGCATGAAGGAAAGGCATTTGCCTTTCATGCAAAAGGTCATCGGTTAGAATCCCAGTGCCCCATATGGTCCTCCGTGCCTGCCAGGAGCAATTTCTGAGCATAGAGCCAGGAGTAACCCCTGAGTACTGCAGGGTGTGACCCAAAAACCAAAAAAAACCACCTTAGAAGAGCAATTAAGCCAAATGAGTTCAATGGGCATATGCATGCTCTATACACACCCAGATAAAACTGAGTACTCATTGTTTTCCAAGTACAATGTACTTTTTAAGTTTGCTCTTGAGGATTACCACATATTGGGCATAGGAAAAAATGTATCAGTGAATTAAGACTGAGATCATATCAAGTATATTTTCTAATTATAATAATATAGAATATATGTAAACTACAGAAGAAAAAACTTCAAATAAATGGGTACTTAACAACATGCTGCTAAATATCTACTGAGTTAATGAGAATAGCAGAGTAGAGACTAAAAGATGAGAAAACATGAAAATGAAGACAATCTTTCAGACTCGGGGTATGCAACAAAGGCAATAAAAGAGAGAAGTTTGTAGCAGTACAAGCTTACATAGGAAACAAGAAAAATCTCAAATAATCTAACTTTTACCTCAAGGCACTAGAAAAAGACAAATAAATGAAACCAAAAGTCAATGGAAGGAAATGATTTTTTTAAATAGAGTGAACATGGAAGAAATGGAAACGGAAAAGACAGTACATAAGATCTATGAAACCAATATCTAGTTCACTAAAAAAAAGTAAACAAAATAGACAAAACTTAAATTAGATCACTAAGGAAAAGATAACTAATAAAGGAGAGAATTTATTACAGATCTCATGGAACTCCAGAGATCATAATAAATTTTTACAAATATTCCTAAAAATTCTTATAATCAACCTCCTAAGACTGAATAAGATGAAAACCTAAATAGATCAATTACAATCAGGGTAAATGAAGCAATAATCATAATTGCCCCCCTCCCAACCAAAAGCCAGGACCAGATGATTTCACTTGTGAATTCTTCTAAATCTTCAAATGCACCTAACCTGATCAAGATTTGTCAAGGGGCAATAGCAGAGAAAATAATAAAAAGTATATTTTATGAGGTCAGCCCTACTCAATGGCACACACAAGGTAGGGATTTCATACAAAAAGGAAAGTTCTGACAAGAATGGATGATGAGCATAGAGAATGATGGAAGCCTTCAAAATATCCTAGCAAATGGAATTCAATAACACCTACATTATGATTTGTAGGATTTAGTCCAGGGAAGCAAGAGTATAATGAAAATAGAAGTATTCATATTGTTCTTAGGAACACAAGCCTGGTCCTGCTTTTATGAGAAGCAAATTTTCTCAAAATATTAAAAAATGTACCTACCTATTAATTCAGTAATTCTATTTTAGGCATGTATTCAGTTTCAAAAACACTAATCTGAAAATAGGATCATATCATTTTAGGATCATAGCAACTCTACTTATAATAGTCAAGATATGGAAATAAATTCTAATGTTTGTGTGGAACCATAAAAGACCTAGGATAGCTAAATAAATACTGAAAAACAAAAAACTTGGAGGTATCTCCTTACCTAATTTGAAGCTCTACTACAAAGCCATAGTGATCAAAACAGCATGGTATTTCTTTAATAGGTATAATTCTTATTATCTATTTCCTTATGTAAAGGTAGTTTTCCTCATTCCTTTTCTTGGATCTGTTTAGTAGGAAATTCTAGTAGAATTCTAAGTTTTTCTTGGGTTCTAAGTTCATGTTAGATCCAGGTTAAAGGGATTATTTAGCTTCCTATTTTTACCCTCATATGCACCAGTGATATTATGTGTTATTGTATAGGTACTTTTTGCATAGGCACATTAAAATGAGTAAATCATATATATGTATGGAAACAGGTTCTTATCTAATAGGAATAGGAATTCATATATTTTATTTTGCAATGAGGTTTTTTACCCTAAAAATTTGTCATAGTGACTTGGCTTAGGCTTCAGATGATAAGACAATGGTCATTCACTGCTGAACCTTAGATCCCATCTATGAAACCAACACAATTTTCTGCTCCCGCACCAGGATTCGGACTTTACCAGGGAAGGCCCTAATGCTGTCCTGGCACTGACTTGCTTCAGGGTGGGTTCATATGACACCCTGACAACTTGAAAACAGCAACAGCTTGCTTTCAATGCAGGATTCCCTCCCTGCATTGCTTCCTAATGGTGAGATGAAGCCAGAAGACATTTCGTGACACCCTGACTTCAACATAGGAGCAGTGCAAAGACCAGAATCACTAAAAGTACAGAAACCTGATTGTGACAACCATTATTGAAAAGAACTTTTAATGGGACCACAAAGAAAAACTTTGGGGTTAGACAGCTTAGTATTCCCAAAGCCTCTAGTTGGTCTTATGACAAGATGTTCATAGGAAAAGTATCCCTATTTTTGGGCCAAAGTTTTTTCCTTTCCATTTTCTCCAACCTTTACTGCTAGTATGGAAAAATAAACAGTCCCTCAACCCTCATTTTTTCCTTTTGTTATTTTTTCCTTACCTTTTAAACAGGGGCTCCAGTTTTTTTCATAGAACATTGGGACATGGGTTACTTTGTTTTGCCACATATGTCTGCATTTTTCTATAAAGCTAAGAAGAAAGGAAAAAAGAAAGATCTGGGGGCCAAGGGCCAAGTGGTTTCAAAAGCACTGGTTGAGAAAAATTGAGGACAGGACTATCTAAACTAAAGTCAATGACAAACTTTAACATTAAACTTTAACATTTTAAACTTAAATGGGCCTGTTATACTGACAGACCAGAAGGCAAAGGGTAATGGTATAGTTGTGGTATATGTATTCTAGGTTCATTGGTGGAAAGAGGTCGACACTGTTAGTGGGAATGGTCCTGACTCGTGTATATCAAAATTTAACAATAAAGGACTTTGTGGGTCACAATGATTTCAATAAAATTAAGAAAAGAAAGCTTCAAAAACAACCAGGTGCTCAATGCCTGATAAGCAGATAAAGAACAAGTGGGCTTTATACATAAATGGGATATGATTCAGCTATAATTCATTATCAAAACTTGTTATTAGCTCTGACATCAGTGAAACTATAGACTGTCATGCTAAGTGAAATATGTCAAGATATGAAGAGGCAAATATTGAATGACCTCAGTACTATGTGGGATGTTACGAATGAAAACAAAGTAACAGACAAACAAAACCAAATTTGAATTCTCACCGCAGAATCGAAGTTAACTGAGATTGTCAGAAGGATAACTGAGAGGATAAAAGGGTCAAAAGAGTTTGTTGGACTGTGGTGGAGGGAAGCCGGTAATTTGATGTTGTATATACTATAAAAACAAACATTTGTAGACTATAAAATTACACTCCTAAAACATATACAGTTAACTCCATAGGAAATGTAATTTATGAGGCCAAAGAGACACTACAGGTATTAAGACCTGTGCCTGACCCTGTTTCTGATCCTCAGTTTCACAAGATTGCCTATACATTGCCTGATTTATCTCTGGAGATATAAATTCACTACTGGGTGCAGTCCTGGAGGAGTCTTAGGCACAACCAGGGTAGTTTGGTATTCCCAATACTACAGTGCATCTTCATGTTCTTGCATTAATCCATCAGAGAATCACTAACAGGGGGTCTCGGGTCTTCTGAGAGCCACTGGGATGACCAATAATAATTATAAATAAATAAGTTGTCATTTCATCCTAAACACTTGAAAAGATTATAAAATTAGATGTACTGAAAAGACTTTGATGAACTATTTGGGAGTACATATAATACATCGTATCATACTTTGATATACTATGTAATGACTCCATCATGTGAAGATTATAATTCAGTAGACACATTGGGAGAATTTTCTGTTTTATTTCATAGAACTTGAACTTAGAATTTTATTTCATCTTAGAATTGGGTCACAGCCAAAGAGATGACAAGATATGGACATGTTCAACATTTCCAACTTAGCAGCCAAAGATAAGATTCTAAAACACAAGTGTAATAGCATTTTAAAAGTCTTTCCTTGGGACTGGGAAAATAACTTAAAGGACTAGAGCACATGTTTAACATACATAAAGCTTCATATTTAATCTCCAGAATCACATGACATTCTGAGCACCATTGAAAATGCTCTGGTGGCACCAGGCATTATAATTACTCAAGCACTATAATTAATTGATTTAAGTCTTTCAGTTATAGACACTTTCTATAAGATGATTGGTACAAAGAATGCTAATAAAAACATATTCTAAAAGAAGAGGTAGGATGAATGTTTCATGTAGAGAATACAAAATCAATAATAAAAAATAATACCTGAAGTGCCAGAAAATCTAGAAAAGCAGTCAGAACAAAGCAACCTTCTCTACAGTCTGCACACATCCCTAGAATGTTCTATAATATCAGAATGATTGGCCTTGCTCCTAAAAGCCCTGGTATTATAATTCTAAGTGCCTCAGGCATCTAACAGGTGTATATTTAACCTCTTCCTTGTAGTAGACAATAGCAATGTTTTCCTTTCTATTTCTCAGAACTTCCACCTCATTTTATCCTTGCTTTCTGTTCATAAAAAAAAAAGAGAGAGAGACATTTACAATCTGCAGAGGAGACAGGAATGAGGTTAGGAGAAGAAGGAGGCCTGAGACCATTTCAGAAAATATTTCCTAAATCTTTGAAAAAAATGCATGAGAGATAAAAGCCAATCCCAAATATATGGAAATTTAGTGCAAAGAAATGAATTCTTGGTTCCTTTTTTGGTCTTTGCACATCTCTGTCTCTAACCTGAATCATCTTAGTACTGTTTTAAGGAAAACCATTCTCCTGAAAACAAATATTCTCTAATTGTGATTAGAGTAGTTCCGGCTAATATCCATCAATAAGCACGTGGCACAAAATATGCTTCTTGGATTCAAATTCTAGATTAAGCAGAAACTATGAAATAATTTAAGTAATAACTATGCTATGAAGAGACAGTAACCTTGGTCTCTGTTGCCTTGGTTTTCTCATTAGTAAAAATAAAGATAAAGCAATTCTTGCCTCCTAGGAATTAAGAGTACAAAACAAGATGATATATTTAGCCCTTGATATAGTCACTGGCACATAGTAAATACTCCGTAAATATTAGTTTGCCATATTTGATCTTTGATAAATGAATCTAGTGTTATTATTTTACATTAAGTTTATTATATTAATGAACCTGTGGAGGAGTCATCCCTAGAGGGTAAAGTTATTTGTGATGACAAGCTAAAGTGTTGAGCAAGTTATTCGGTAATTACGGCTGCATGTGCCATATCCCATGGGAGAGAAATTATTTAAGGAGTTGTAGCAACAGAGAACTGATATCCAGTGTGTCAGAAAAACGTTCTTAATGAGGAGTATTAGAGCTGAGTTTAGAGAATAAGGAATGTAGTTCCAGGCTTTAAGATGAACCTACCTCCTTTATTCACAGACTTGTGTAGTCTCTCTCCTACATTGTACTAGAGTAGGTCTTTGTGATAAGCATATGATAGCATGCTTCCATGTTGGACTTTCTCTCAGCTTCTCTTTCTCTTCTTCTTTCTCTCTCCCCTCTCCCCCTCCTCTCTCTCCTCTCTCCACTCTCATCCCCCCATCTCTCTCTCCTCTCTCACTCATCTGAGGAAGTCAGATAAGACAGTGCCAGAAAATTCAAGCAACCCTGTGGAGAGGCCCAGTTCATAAAGAATTCTGGCCTAGAACCAAAAGTCAGTGAGGGATTGAGCCCCCTAGCAACCATGTGAATAAGCTTGGAAGCAATTCTCCCATTCCAGGCAAGTCTCAAGATAACTGTAGCCTAGCCAACAACTTGACTACAATCTCAGAAAGCCCCCCCCCCCGCAAAACCAGAACTCTGTAGCTAAGTTTCTTCCAGATTTCTCACACAGAAACTTTATTATTCATGCCACTAATGTGGGGTATAATTTGTTGCGCAGTAGTGAGACACCAATACAAACAGAAATTTGATGAATTAAAAATAGGAGAAGATATTCCAGGCTGAAGGAATAACATGTGCAAAAATAGCAAGTCGTGAATTATTTCAGTCCTTATTCAAGCGTTTGGGTGAGTCAGACCAAGAGATGAAACTCAAGGGATGACTGAGGGCCAAGGCAGGAAGGCCTGGAAAACAAAGTTAAGATTTGTGAATTGGTCCTTGAAAGCCAAGGAGAGTCTCCAAAGGATTTTAAACTTGGAAGTGATATTTGCAAATTTGTGTTTCATTTCTGGAAGGAGCACTGACAGCACTGGGAAGGATAAGTTGGGAAGTATTTCTCTCCCTTTCCATTGGATTCTTCCCAATTACATTCAGACCTGTTCTATGAACTCTTGTTTGGAAAAAATTCTGCATTTCCTTCCTATCTACTCCCAGATCTACAGAATTGTTTAAACATACTATATAAATTTCACTTCTTTACCCTTCAATGAAATCCAATTTGGTTTCAGCCAAGATTATTCTTACTGATGCCATTAATGACCCCCATGTTGTCCAACTCCAATGCTAAGTTTTCAGTATGCATCTTAACATAATCCTTAGCAGCATTCCACCATACTGTGATACCTGTCTTTCTTTTTAGAAGACATCCAGTACATGACCTGTGCTTTTCCTTCTGTTTCTCAAATATTCCTCCAAATGCTTTCCTAGCTCTTCCTATTATAGCTTTAAATGGTTGATGTCCCCCAATAAAAATTCTGAACTCTCCTCACTAAATGTTCATTCATCATCTGAAACTAAAATTCAAAATAGTGTCCACATGTAATGACTCCCTAAATTATGTCACCATTGCAGAACTATCTAGCTTCCAAATCTGAAGACCCAGTGACTATAAAAATCTGATAGGTTTAATCTAGGTGGTTATCCATTTATTTATAGCATCAACTGAATTAGGAATTGGTACTCAGCTGGTGAAAGACTGGTCTAGAGGACTGAAGATGCCTTTTCTCACATGTTTTTGTGTCTTGGAGGGTGTAATGGAATCAAAATAGATATACTTAATGAAAGCAAAGTAGTGAAAGCTCACTCAGAGCTACCAGAAAGAGTGTTCAGTGACTCTTAAGACAGGAACTGTAATGTTCTGAAGTGGCCTTGTAAATCTCAGGATATCACTTCTGTTTTTTCCATTGGTCAAACAAATAACTAAAGCTGGTCAGGTAAGGGGAAGGAATTAAAATCTGCCTCTCAATAAAAGGTATACAAATCACTTCTCGTTAAGAAGGACAAAGGTGTCTAGAATAAGGCTTGAGCTAATATAATGTTTTTTTTTTCATTTTTAATACAAAATATATATTGTTTAAGTTGAATCAACTATACAGAAATGATTTTATATACCAAAAACCACAGCAATGTTTTCTGAAAATTTTTGAACAAAATACATAATTTTCATAGGTTTTTCAGGTTTTTTCTTTTTTTTCTTCTTCAGGTTTTTCTTATAAATCAAGAAGTAGACATGGTTATGAAGAAAGAAACCAAAAAGGAAAATCAGCTGGGACTAGAGAGATATTTCAGGGGTTAAAGTGCTTGTCTTGATGCGTCTGACTACAGTTAGATCCTTGGCACTGCATATGATGCTCTGAGCTACAACCAGGATTGATTCCTGAACACAGAGACAGGATAAATCCCTGAGCACCACTGGGTGTGTCTCAGAATCAAAATAACAACAAAAAAAGACAAATCAGTTGTCAGAATCTGTGGCCTCTGATCTTGTTTCGACTTTGCTCCTTGAAGTTCAGAAGGATGAAATCTATACTGAAATCCTTGACAAGCTTTTCTATAAATATATATATATGTCAGCTCTTTATAAACTTTCTCTTTCATATTTTGAAGAATATGAACTAGAAATGATCAGTTTAAGTACATAAAACACATGAAAATTATGTTAAATGATAATCATGTTAATATTATATAAAATAACACTTGTTTATATACCAAGTATATTGCTAGAGTTTATTAAGTGGTGGTATTTCTATTAAGGGCAATATATATATATATAAAATTCTCAGAATAATGAGTAATGGCATGTAGATACAATGGACAAGAAAAGTAATTAAAATATCTACCAACCATAAAAAATGATCTAGCTTCCTAAGTATCAAATAAAAATAAATTAAAATGAGAAGCCATCTCGCTTTTAAAGCTGCAAATTCTTTTAAGATTAATTTTCAGCATGAGGCCAGGGCCAGAGTAGGGTGCCTGCCTTGCCAGGTTGGATCTTCAGAGCCCCATATGGTTCCCCAAGCACTATCAGGAATGATCCCTGAGTGTAAAGTTAGGGGTAAGCCCATAGCTGGGTATGACCCAAAAGCAAAAATCATGAAAGAATGCTGGAATTGCATTCATTTTTGTAGAAAGTATGTAATAGGCCTCAAGAGTTTGAAGACTACCTATAGCCTTTATGGAATGGAAAGTGTCCCTCTTCAAATTAGTTAAAGGACACTGGATTGAGATGCAGTCAAGATCTATGTTTGAGAGAACCATTGTGGCACTTTTTGTAATGACCAAAAACTGAAAACCACCCACATGACCATGAGTGAGAAATTGGATATCAAAAATGGTTAACAAATGGAACTAAAATAAGAGGAAAAAGTGAGAAAAGATTGCACTAGTCTTCATTTCTTGGGTGCTGTTTTTAGCTTGCACCATCACTTTAACCTTGGATTATACCATTGTTCGTTTGTCTTTAATCTTCTTGGGAAAAAGACATGCATGTGTCTTAAGACAGAGATTGGGGCTAATGTGGTTGTGGTTAGTGGAAGGGGTGTTTCCAGGAACACAGAAAGCTAGATGGGGTAGAGTGAGGAGCTAAGGAAGGATTTGGTTTCTACTAGAAACTCCTTCCTGGGGCACGAAGCTACTTGCCGCAGATCAAATTTTCAGCAGAGGCAGAGGATATTCTTTATATCTGCATTTCAGTCAGCCATGATATCAGAAGTGGTAGGTAGAGGCATAATCTCCATGCATCATTCCTGTTCCATTAGAGCAACTCAGGAAACAGTTGTGAGCCACCCAGTGTCAGCACTGCAAATAACTTGGTGCAGGAGATCTAGACAGGATCACAGCAACAGTATCTACCACCGAGGGTGAGAGAAGGGACATCCCACCTCAGTTCTCTGACTGTGAGATTTGGTAGTTTTACTCAGCTTGGTAATGAGGAAAGTTTCCCACCTCCATCCCCAATACCTGTGGAAGTCTGCCTGTCACCACCCTCAGTGGTCATTGAGTAATTACATATCTGGCTCATTAAATGATATCTCATGGGGGGGAAATGTTTGAGCAATTTACTTCTGCAAAATTATGCTGATGGATGTTATCCACAGCAAGGAACCTGGTATTTTAAAAGTACAATCTCTACATGTTGTGAACCCACATAGTAAATAAATGGCTTATGGAAAAATAATCAATTCAAAAATGTATGAGGTGCCACTTTAGGGCTTGGGAAGATAACTTAGAAGCAAATTGGCTAGCTTAGATAGTGAGAATAAAAGTAAGATATGGGGGCACGGCCAAGCTTTCTTTATGAAGATCTGTATTCTGATCAGAAAACTGTGTCTACCAGAAATATTAAGCAAATTAATTGTACCTGCCAAGGGCGGACTTGAGGGAGGATGGGAAACTGGGGACAATGATAGAGGGAATGTTGCATTAGTGGTGGGATTGGTGTTGGAACATTGAATGCCAGAAATAATTGTATTAGGAATAATTTTGTAAACCACTGTCTTTATAATAAATAAATCTTTTTTTAAAAAATAGCCCTGTCTACTTAGTAAGCCCCCCAAAATACCCAGAGTGGCTCTCTGAAAACATCATGAGCTGACGAGCATCCTTGCTACATGGCACATAGAGTAGACAGCAGTGTGATAGGGGAGGAGAAGGAGTACAGGCTTCCTGGGTGGTCCGTTGCATAGTAAAGAACCAGAGGAGCTGCCAGAGTCTAGGAACAGCTTGTTGGCAGCTGGCAAAGCCACCGAAAGCTTCAGCCTATTCCATCACATTAACATTAGCCAGGGTTGTTTGCTCTAGTTCACAGTTATATGCATGGCCACAGACAATTTCTCTATACACAAATGAAAAGCAATAAACAATCTGAGTGAGTCCTTTTCACTTTAAGCTCTTCCTTACTAGTGCCAAAACAAATCCCTGAGAAGTATAATGTAAAGATAGTAGCCAAGGGGTAAGGTGTTTGCCTTATATGCTTATAACCCCATTTTGATTCTCAAATGTATTTGGTCCTCTAAGCACTGTGAGGAGTTATGGCCTATCCACAGAACAAGGAATAAGCCTGGTGGAGATAGATAATGGAGAAAAAGTATAGCGGGTTAGGTGATTTCCTTGTACACAGCCAACCTGAGTTCAATCTGCAACATCTCAAAAAGTCCCCTGAAGATTGTCAAGAATGATTCCTGACCACAGAGTCAAAAGTAAGCCCTGATCCCTGCTAAGTGTGGTGCAATACTTCTTCTCCCCCCAAAAAACAACAGGCTGGGATGTTTTCAGTGATGGCTGAGAAATTACTTCACTTACTTTGCATTTATGATGTCCAAATTTGAGACCCAGTACCACATAAATTAAATATTTTTAGTTAATAAAAAAATAAAATACACAATTTTTAGGGAATCTTTCACTGACTTAAGCCAGGAATATTCAAGCAATGAGACTTGCAATGTGCAAATACTTTCTGCAAATGTATGTTGGACACCTACTATGTTCTCAGGTCTGCATTGGACCAATATTCAAATGGATGCCTTAGACATGGATTTTCAGGATCTTCCCAACTAGTAAAGACAAAATTCCAAAAGCAATTCATTCAGTCCTTTAATTAGAAGTTATTTTTCTGTAATCAGTATTATTTCTAGACCTCGTTCGCTCCTGAAAGCAGGACATAATTAACCTGGGTTTTTTTCCCTGCCTTTTTCTCTGGAGTTGTATCTCATTTCAGAGAATGAATCACATAGAAAAGGAAGAGCATGGTGGTCACTAGCCATACCTGTGTCTAGTACAATAGTGTTCAGTCTTTCTGGTCTTTGATCTTTTGTCTGTTGATGATGGGTGGGGGACTTCAGGCTATATTAAGAAGAAAGTTTACACAAGATAGAGTTGTAGAAACTAAACATCGAGACATGAAGATATTAGTTTCCGGAGTCAAAGGACAAGACCATACAATTAGAATAAAGCAAAATAAAACTTTATTCTCCCAGAGGAGATGACCACAGACCACACCCAAGGTCACAAACCAGTTTATATAGAGAGGGGGTGAGGAAGGTTCTAGTTTCTCATATCTTTTTAAAATAATTAGCTGTTGTCTAGGGTACTTTTCTACAACTTCTCTTTGCCCTTTCCAGATAGGTTATCTGGTATTACCAGGTTGCTTGAGGAGGGGTTGAGAAAGAGAAGGCTAAGATGTCTACAACATGTGTGTGTTTTTGTTTGTTTGTTTTGTTTTGTTTTACAAAATGGCGCCCTTTCTTGTTCAGAACACAGGGCTCAACAAAAATGAATTCAAGGGTTGTTCTATAAGTAAACAAGGAAGCATTGATGAATTGAATCAAGACTGGGTAGTGGATGCACACCACAGTGTCAAATACAGTGGATAAAAGGAAAGAGAAGTGAAGTGTTGCCCAGAAGCAAGCAGGGGGGGAAGGTGGGAGAGATATTGAGACACTAATGATGGAATACATGCACTGGTGCAGAGAGGTGTACATTGTATGACTGAAACTCAACCATGAACAATTTTGTAACCATGTGATTAAATTAAAAGAAAGAGAGGTGGAGTAGAGTGGCATTAGAGAGAAGGCCTGTGAATGAAGGGACGTTTGTGAGGCAGCCTTAGTGAATTCTGTGATGATGACCTCCAAATAATGGAAAGGATGGAATTGAGAATTGCTCCTAGGTTTCTGAGCCACTGTAACTAGTGAAGCCACTGCTCCAGCTATGTAGAACTGAAGCCTGTCCTAAGTGAGTACAGGTCTATGGTGAGTCCTGCTCAGGGTATATTGAATAATCTATTGGGGAGGCGATTAACTGAGCTCTGAATGAAAAGAGCACAGACATGGGCATTCTCAGTACACATAAACATAGGCAAGGCCAATAGGAATAACTCAGAGCCTCAAAGAAAGAAAAAAAAGGGGGGGCAGAGGTGATTATTGGTGCATTGTGGGTCACCCAAAGTGAAGACAGTAAGTAAGAGGGCTAGAGAGAGAGTACAGTGGATAAAGTACTTGCCTTGTATGCAGCTAATCTAGCTAATCACACTGCATAGGCACCCCGAATAGTCTCCTGAGTTTTGCCAGAAGTGATCCCTGAGTGCAAAATTAGGAGTAATCCCTAAGCACTGCTAGGTGTACTCCCACCCAAAAACACACCCAAAAAGGGAAATGATAAGAAAATGGAAAGAAATAAGCATAGAGACTGTTAGGGATTGTTTCCGTATGAATGATCTCCTGAAAGGCCAGTTTCTGCCTTGTGGTCAAGTGCTAATATGGGTAGTGGGTTGGGAGGAGTGTTTAAATTACACTACTTATTACTTCTATGTTAGTCTCCACCATCACATATTGTTAAACAAGGGCAAGAGTTAGAAAGATAGTTCTAAACCTAGTGATAATCTCTGATACTTTGTGTTCCCTCTCCCCATCACCAGGAGTAAACCCTGGGTACAGTCAAGAGCATCTCCTGAGTTCTTGGTACTGTATGCATCCCCATCCTACCTTAGAACTTTCTGGTAGCCCTTGGTACTACCAGGCTAAGTGAGCACTGAATCGCAGACTATATAATCTGTCCATGCATTGTGGAGAGTAGTCTGTTACAAGAGAATGGTCTTGAATAATATAATTATTCTATGGAATGATAACGACACTTTAATCATATGATAATAGAACACTTGGTCTTTAGAAAAGAAGATATGCTTATGACCATACAAAGCAAATTTTGCAATGAGGAGGGCAGATTCAATTTCTGGCATTACCTGGTCCCCTAACACTGGTAGAAGCAATCCCCGATCCTAGATCCAGGAATAACCTCTGAGCAGGTGATGTGTATCCCCCAAAGCCAAAGACAGTGCACGTTTTGCATGCTGGAGGCCAACATTCAATTCTTGGCATTGCATTTGGTCCCCTGAACACTGCCAGGAGATACACACAAATAACAAGCCAGAAGTAGCATTGAGTACCACAGGGTTTAACCCCCAAATCAAAAGCAAATACTTGGACTTCGAATATAGAGGTTGCAAAGTAGCGGTGTTAGGGAATATCAAATATGAAGATATCCAAGAAATAAATAAGTTTAGCTAGAGTTGATAGTCTAAGAAGAGTGGTGGATAAAGATGATTTAAGAACTCTTAATTTGAATTATCTAAATGCAGGCATCAGCAAAGAATTGACATCTTGCATTTACTCTCTTGTCTGCCATCTCTCCCATAGGAAGACAAACCACAGAAACTTTGCCTTGATTTCTTCCTCCCTTCACACATCACTTTTGAGATGTAAAGACACACTTAGACTTGATTAGCATTAGGTAAGTATTTTGACTGTTAACATCTGCCCTTCCTCCCATGTTGATTGACTCTGAACAATAAATATTACATTTGGAGGACAGTCTGGGCTCTCAGTCCTTGAGACAAAGAGCCCTGACCCCATGCTTTTCTCTGTTACGTCTTTCTTATTTCCTTAATCCTGAAAGTGCCCCACTTCAAGATCATTCACTCAGGGCTGGACTCTGGTAGTGGAGGAGATGGTTCAGAGAAGCAGACTAAGATAACATACGAATAGAGGTGATAATCTTTGGTACATAAATGGTGGTCCTTTAGTAACTTTGCATACCAAAAGTTAATAAACTATTGAAATTATAAATAGAAACTAGATAGCTGGGGAACTTTATTTTTGGAAGTACGTCACAGTCAATTCTTTATATAAAATATGTCCTTTTTCTTTTCGGGTAGGATTCTCTTGACAATGCTTAGGTATTCCTTCTTACTCTGGCTTGGGTGGGTGGAAGGGTGGTGATTACTGGCAGTGGTAAGGGGACCTAATGTATTAGATATTGAACTTGGTCCATCTGCAATGCGCAGTATGTACTTGTTGAACTTTCTATTTAGTTTATATTATTTTTCTTATTAAAATATATTTGACTTGGGCCAGAGTGATAATATCCTTGCACTTGCCTTGCACATGGTATAACCAGGTTTGATGTCCAGTATTCTCTATGGTTCCCCAAGTACTACCATGAGTAAATCTTGAGTACAGAGCCAGGAGTAACATTTTGGGGTATGGTTTTCCCAAAAGAAATTTGTGAAAAAATTTCTTCTAAAATAGACCAAATTAATGCACAACTCTATGAAAATTTTAGAAGACAAAACTTCCTGAAATGAAAACCTTCCATGAGAATGAAGTGGAAGATGAAATGGGAGGGGCAAGAGAGTGACAAGTCCTTGATAATGAGCAAGTCCCAAGTCTATAGTTTATTGTACAGGTAAAAAGCCATAAGATGAAAAAAAAATGCCTAGAAAAGATTAATCTGTAAAACATTAAGCAGAGTGGTTAGGTTAAGAAAAGCTAAACTTGCCCAGTGGGAGAAGAGAAGACAAATAGACTGATCAGTTTAGACATTAATCCAGTCACATAAATTAAGTCACAAATTGTCTACAAATGGACTCTTGGAGGTTCCTCCAAGAATTCAATAGTAAAAGACACAATTTATTTATTTAAATGTGGATAAAAATGGTGGTTTTGCTTTTTGGAAGGTGTTTGTTTTGAGCACCATACCTGGTGATGTCCAGAGATTGCTCCTGGCACTGCACTCAGGAATCATTCCTGGTGGTACTTGGGAGACCATATAGGGTGCCAGGAATTGAATCCAGGTTGGTTGTATGCAAGACAAGCACTCTACTTACTATACTATCTCTCCAGTACCCTGAAATATGTTTTTAATCTCATACAATCCTATTTGTTCATCAGCACACAGATTTACTGTATCCTAAAACATACCAATCTTTCTATCTAAAAGTGCCCTATATGTACTGACTGAGAATCTTAAAAAAAAGTGGGTTTGTAAATTATCAATTTTATTTTTTTATGCTCTGCATTTTTATTCTTTACCTTAGCTTTCAGTTTTCTATTTTATAGGATGAATTTTTTTCTCTTTGTCTTTCAAATGATGTTTGCCTTGCTTTTGTATTTATGAGACTCTTAATGCATCTCACCTATTTTTCATTATGTAATTCATCCATTTAATATTATTTCCTTCTCCTTTCTGAGGTTTATTTTAGTTTTTTAATAATTCCTTAGAACATGGAATTATAATTAATTTCTCTTCAGATTCTTATTTGTAATATAATTGCTTTAGATTACAAGTTTTTCTCTGCAAAATTTTTCCTTCTCCTATGAGATAGTCACTTCCTCATTCTGAAGTTAAATATATGAAAGCCTATTTCACAAATTTCTAGTTTAGTTTCACTGCAACAATAAAGTGTTCACCATATAGTGCTAGGGGTCCTCTGCTCATCATTTCTATTACTCCTCAAAATCCAGGGAAGTTCACACAACATATATATTCCATTTATTTATATCCAAAGAAAAGGCTGCTAATTTTGTTTCTGAAGGTTTACCACTTTGTGATTTTACCATATCCCAAAATTCTGCTTCATTTCTTCCTCGTTTGTCAACTCCTCTTCAGATAGTATAATTAAGCTTTACACATGTTACCTTTTCCTGTCAGAAATAAAATTTGTGTTTTGTCTTTTATTCTTCTGATTTTACGTGACTTCCAACAGAGAAAAAAAGGTCAAAAATTTCTTTATGCATTTTGATAACTGGTGGGCTTGAGCATGTGGCAATTCTAAACTGTTTTGCACAGAACTTGGAGAGGTTATCTGTTCATAATCATGCCTCCAGGCATTCCATATTTTGGTGCCTGTGCCAAACTTGTTCATATGGGATCTGTCCATAAATGGTTGCTATTATTTCAAACAAATCAGGTTCAATTTTTTCAATTGCTTCTTCCAAATTGGTTGTTTCCTTACAGATCGTCAGCCCTTGGGGAAGGAATATATAAGCTGAATATGGGGAGATCTTTCTAAGCTGGGAGAAAAGCCGGGACATGTGAAAACTCTCGAATGGTCAGATTGTGATTGGTGCATTGTGAGTGAAAATGTGGATGAAGAAGGTGGACTAGAAATGCATGGACTGTAAGTTACAGTAAAATATTATTTATTAAAGTTATTAGTCTGGATATCAATACTTGTTGTACACCCTGCACTCCTTTTAAGCCCTAGCCAATGATTAAGCTAAAATTTATGGCACAGAGACTTTTCTGGGTGTAGGTATTAACACTTTTGAGTGAGTCTGCTAGAGATATCCTTCTTGGTCTACAGATCAATAAATGCACATGATCTATAAGTAAATGTTTGTAGCCACAGATAGGATA